>JAJDFE020000336.1:2731-39406 GCA_021527465.2 Geoglossum glabrum | reverse complement strand
GGGGTTCACGAGCCGCGAACCTTGGCGGTGCGAGCATGGCTCGCTCTGCGGCCCGAGCTCTCGTATGGCCGTTACAGGCACCACGCAGAACGCATCTTCTGGTCAAGAATTGTTAATGAGATTAAAAATAAGACTACGGCGGCACCATACGAGAAGTCAAGACTTGTTATTCAAGGCTACGCCGATAATGACAAGAAGACGATTCTCACTCAGGCCCCAACGATACAGCGAGCCAGTCAACGCCTAATCCTCGCAATCATGCCATCACTGCTAAAGCAAGGCATGACAGCTTGGATCCGAGATATTACCCAAGCGTATGTCCAATCAGAGACCAGACTCAACCGGAGGATCCTAGCCCACTTACCCCCACAAATCCACCATAAATACCCTGTGGGAACAGTAATGCAAGTGGTCAAGCCACTATACGGGATTGCAGAAGCAGGAACTCACTGGTGAGCGACATACCACAACCACCACTTAAAGAAGCTCCAGATGACGACCTCCACATACAACCTGTGCCTCCTAATCTCGGACACTAGGAACCCCGAATTCGCATGCATTGGGATGCAGACTGATGACACGCTCGGCCTGTCAACAGCGGAATTCTCATGACAGGAGGACAAGCAGCTCGAGGAGGCCGCTTTCAGCGCCAAACCAAAGCAAAGACTTACTGCTGACAAACCTCTTATATTCAATAGAGGAATCATTATGCTAAATGGAGATATGGTAACGCTCCAGCAAAAGGGGCAGGCCAAGAAATTACAACTCATAGACGCCAATGCGCCCAACGCCAAACAGCAGTCCGTTGAGTAGCGTGCTTGTGGTGCATACATTGCATCGATCTGCCAGCCGGAGGCTTGCTTCAACCTATCGAGTGCTGCCCAGCACCAGGACCCAACCCTGGACGACATCAAGGCTCTTAACCACCGAATCCAATGGCAAATGGAGTCCCAGGACCGTGGAATTACGTTCGTCCCGCTGGACCTGTCTACAGCAAAGCTATTCGTTTTTGTGGATGGCTCATTCGCGAATAACCATGACCTTACCTCGCAACTCGGATTTGTGATCGCTCTGACGAACGAGGTCGCGATCAATGATCGCAATGAGTTTGCTATCCATGGAAACATAATCCACTTTAGCAGCACCAAGTCCAAGCGGGTGACATGCAGTGTACTCGCATCTGAGATCCACAGAATGGTTGCTGGTGTAGATATGGCATATGCCATAGCCTCGACGCTCAGAATGATTACCACATGGCTAGGCCTACCATACGTTCCTACCATTGTCTGCACCGACTCATATTCCCTATATGAGTGCCTAGTGAAACTGGGAACTACAAAAGAGAAACGATTGATGATTGACATCATGGCGCTACGCCAGTCATATGAACGCTGTGAACTCCATGAGGTAAGGTGGATTCACGGCGATGACAATCTCGCCGACGCTCTCACGAAAGCTACATCGAACCGATCCCTAGAGCGATTCATTGGTGGCAACAACGCGACAATCCGAGTGAAGGGCTGGGTGTCACGGAAGGACTAGGCACAACGTGATTAAGAACGATGGGGTAGATCAGACCAGATTAAGCATGGGGCACGACTACGGCCTACCTATAGCCCGAGCAATGTTCAGCCTGGCCACAAAGAGAAAACTGCCAGTGTTGGAATATCTGTTGGAAGTGTGTTAACACACTCGAGCATTACCTTATGCTCGTACATAAACTTAGCATGTGACCGTGTTTATATCGGCACACACATATTCTATTAGCTAGCCTAGATACAATCGAACTAAGTGATCACCATCGTACATACCTTTCATTGCGCGCAATAACCTAGTGTTTCCTACATTACCCAAGCCCCAACAATACAACGGGCCAGCCAGCACCTAATCCTCGCGCTTATGCCGTCATTGCTGGAACAAGGCATGATTGCCTGGATTAGGGACATTACACAGGCGTACGTTCAATCAGAGACTGGACTTAACCATGAAATTATAGCCTACCTACCAATGCAAATCCATCACAAGCACATGGAAGGGACAGTGATGCAGGTGGTTAAGCCCCTGTATGGAATCGCGGAAGCAGGAACCCACTGGTGGGCAATGTACCATAACCACCATCTGAAGAAGCTCCAGATGATGACTTCGACATACGACCCTTGTCTATTAATCTCGGATGCTGAAAACCCCGAATTCACATGCATCGGAATGCAGACCGACGATACGCTCGGGGTATCCACCGTAAGGTTCTCAACGCATGAGGACGAGCAGCTAAAGGCCTTTGGTGCAAAACCTAAGCAAAGGCTCACTACCGATGGACCGCTGGTATTTAATGGAGGAATTATTACATTGGATAGCAATATGGTAATGCTACTGTCAGAGCCTAGACGGTTGGTCGCAGGTGCTCAGGCTCGATATGTGGTAGACGGGCATACGGTCAGTACTACGAACTCGATGGTTCGTATAGACTCATGGTTCGTGGATGTGGAGATGCAGGTATAGCTCTATTCTAATGACGCTCTATATACAATATGTGTGTTGACCGATGAGGTTGCAAGAAGCATCCTCGTCGGTCTCTAATAGGGGTTCGCGAGCCGCAAACCTTGGCAGTGCGAGCATGGCTCGCTCTGCGGCCCGAGCTCTCATATGGCCGTTACAGCTACGGCAGAAAGGACAGGCCAAAAGATTGCACCTAGTCAACACCAATACGCATGACGCCAAACAACAGTATGTCGAGCAGTGTGCCCGCGGTGCATACATTGTATCGATATGCCAGCCGGAGGCCTGCTTCGATCTGTCGAGTGCCGCCCAACACTAGGACCCAACTCAGAATGACATCAAGGCTCTCAACTACAGGATCCGCTGGCAGATAGAGTCGGAAGACCGTGGGATCACGTTTATCCCATTAGACTTATCTACGGCGAAGCTGTTCGTATTCGTGGATGGTTTTTTTGTGAACAATAGAGACCTTACCTCACAGCTCGGGTTTGTGATTGTCCTGGCGAACGAGACTACGATTGACGATCGTAACAAATTTACCATTCGTGGAAACATCGTCCACTTTAGTAGCACCAAGTCGAAACAGGTCACTCGCAGCATGCTTGCTTCAGAGGTTTACGGAATGGTCGCAGGTGTCGACATGGCATATGCCATTGGGACAACCCTCGAAATGGTGTTTACATGCCTGAACCTCCCGCATGTACCGACCATCGTCTGCACGGACTCATACTCGCTTTACGAATGCTTGGTAAAGCTCGGGACTACGAAGGAGAAGAGGCTAATAATTGACATCATGGCACTGCGTCAATCCTATGAGCGCCGTGAACTCCACAAAGTAAGGTGGATCCACGGCGATGACAACCTCGCCGACGCCTTTACTAAGGCAGCACCAAACAGGTCTCTGGAACGGTTTATTACTAACAACAAGGCAACAATTTGAGTAGAAGGATGGGTATCATGGAAGGGCTAACCCCGACAGGGCACTAATTCTTGCAGCTCTGGCGGTATCTAGCATGGCCACAAAGAAGAGACTGCCAGTGTTGGAACATCGCCGCAAGACTCATGCTCGCGATAGCGCAGGTGAGGCGGAACTACCCAAGTCAACCCCGTGGCGGTGAATAGGAGCCAGCCAATCTGCGCAGCTCCTATTTGCCCAGCCCGGATGGCTAGCGAGAAAAAGTCTTCACTACCCATGTCTTCACACGTTCTTTTCCTTAATGTACAGTACCATCTACACTTGTTAATTGAACTATTCTCATTCGTAACTCAGCTCAGCTGGAGCTACATCGTGCGCGAAACCCTGTGTTTCCTAAACTTTCGCTCTCTTTTTTGGCCCACTTGTCTCATTTCCCCGTCTCTTTTTTCCTCTATCCCTGGTCTAGGTGTTTTTGGCGCTGGCCTTGGTGCTCCGTACCAGAGTGCTATCCCCAGCACTATTACCATTCTCACTATCCTCCGGTTCCAGTGACATGATCCATGGGCTTTCTTTATCTCTCGAGCTGCTATTGCTAGCCACAGTTGGTATCCCCATGGAATTTATAATTCCCTTGAATGGGATTTTCAACGTAAGCCGTCTTGCTTCAAGAAGTGCAGACTTGAGGGTAGCTACCCTTGGACTAGACTGCTGCATGAGATGCTCCAATAAAAAATTTTTCACAAGTGCTACTAATTTCTTTGCATCCAGACGGATATCGTTGATAGCGGATAAAATGAGAGGAAAGGAGCCAATTGGCAGAGACAGTAACCTAACAGTTAGATTAGCAAGTGTAATAGTACTAGCATAAGGACACTCACCGGTAGTCACTTATTTCATGGGGTATTAAGCCCAGAATGCCAACCCCGAATTCGTTAATAAGGAGTGTAACAACTTTTCCCAGCTTTACTCACCTGTCCAGGGTTCCTGCTATACATCCTACCATTCTGATAATCCCTTGCTTTACTTCGCTAGAAACCTTCCCTTTCCAGCCTTTTTTATGAGAGCCTGCATCTCGTTTGCCCCTCTTCTTTGCTTGCTCTGCTTTGTAGTGCTTCGCAATCTTGTAGCAGTTGAAGCAGTGTCGGGTTCACCTAGTGGTGTCGCTAATCTCGATCTGGATGGTATCCAGACAATGTTTAATAACAACTCCAAGATCGTTTAAGGCCCCCGAATCATTGTAGCAATTGAGATGAAGCTCATCTGCAGACGTTGAGTGAAACCCCACTCCATTGTCATTTACAAGAAGTTTGACTTGTTTGGATAGCTGATAGACTGCATATGTACTAGAGATCGCATGAGCCACCTTCAAGAAACCATCAGCATCTTCGTCGCCCACCTGCATGATGGACTGCCTGTTATCTACCTTTTTTGAAATAAGCTCATTAGCCATTTTTTCTAACGCTTCGACCTATTTCGATTGCTGTCCCAATTTCGGTACGACCATTCGTTCTTCGTTGCTTGGTCTTTCTTCGTCAATTATTTTTGCTGTTTCCTTCAGATCCTCAGCTTTTAGGCGACTCCACTTTATTTTGAGGAACCATTTGGCATCCATCAGGTCAGTGGATATATCTGTGGTTTTTCTTTGGTCATTCTTTTTCTCTTTCTCCTTTGTTCTCTCGACATTCTTTGGCTTCTTTTTCTTTTCTTTCTCGAGTTTGAGTTTGACATTCGTAACAAGCTCTTCCAATTGCTGGTCTTTTCTTGCCATATCCACTAGCATGTTTCAGATATTCTTAGTACTTGAGTCGTTCATTTTCAAGGCAACCTCAAGCTGTTAAAGGAAGATCGAGATAGCCTAATAGGCAATAAAGTTAGTAACATGAATATTGATAGAGATGACATATGAGTACCTTGTCTTGTTCATCCATAGAACTGCCACCGGGACTTCTCAGTGTCTCTGGCTAGCTGTACGTAGTGGGATTCTCATTACCTTCCGTAGAAGTGTCACTGGGACCTCTCTGTGCCTCTAGTTGACCGTCTGTAGCCTAATAGGCAATAAAGTTAGTAATATGAATATTGATAGAGATAACATATAAGTACCTTGTCTTGTTCATCCGTAGAACTGCCACCGGGACTTCTTAGTGCCTCTGGCTGGCCGTATGTAGTGGGATTCTCATTGTCTTCCATAAAAGTCCCACCGGGACCTCTCTGCGCCTCTGTTTGACTGTCCGTAGTAGTATTCTCATTGCTTTCCATATGGCCACTTTTGTTCATCCCATGGCCATCCTCATTTCCTGTGGAGTCGTTCCAGTCTCCTGTGCGACCATTCTCGCTTGCCTTCTCCTCTAGTGTATTGTTATTACTAGAGCTGCTAAAGGGCTGCGTTTTTTAGAAGAGAGATCCAAACATGGTTTTTGTGGTTGAAAGCAGAGGAGGAACGTTATAGAGGGAGAAGGGGCAGCTATCTGAAGGATAGTAGTGAAGAACCAAAAGAAGTGCGAGCGAGTGAGGGAAGAAGAGACAGCTGTCCGAAAGATAGTAGTAGAGAACTAAAGGAAGTATATGTGGGTGGGATAATTAAAAGGATATTGTTAGCAGGCTGCTGGGCAGTAGATGGAAGGTGAATAGAGTTAGTATTGTAAGATCTAAGAAAGGAATAAGGGAAGAGCAACATGAAAGTGAGGTTTAGGTGAGTTGAATTCAACTTTGAAAATGTTTTCTGAGGGAAAAGTGAGTGAATTTCTTATTGTACTTTCTGTTATGACTGAGTACGATTTGTAGAGAGGAGTAGAGTATCTAGTTACATCTTGCAATCATTGCAGGTTACTTCATAAGTCAATTATTTTGTTGAACTCAAAACGCCATTATCTTTAATTGAGCCATTAATTCTTTCCTGGATGGCCATGTCTGTAACATATATAGGATTGCCGGATGTGTCGGTGACAAGGGAAATTGGAGGTGGGGGCGGGGGGGGCTGTAGACCAAGTTGTAGACAGAGTTGAAGTCAAAGCTAAACTAAAAATTAAAGTCAAGCTCAATTCTATCAGGTCACAGAAAAAAAAAATAAGCCAGATGATATACTCTCATATATGTAATGGCCATATGAGAGCTCGGACCGCGGAGCGAGCCATGCTCGCACTGCCAAGGTTCGCGGCTCGCGAACCCCTATTAGAAACCAACGAGAATGCCTCTTGCAACCTCATTGGTCAATACACGTATTGTATATAGAGCATCATTAGAATGGAGCTATACCTACATCACCATATCTACGGACTATAAGCCTATATGAGCTATCGAGCTCGTAGTACTGACTGTATACCCGTCTATCACACACCAAGCCCAAGCACCTGTGACCAACCATCTAAGCCCTGACAATATACAGAACATCCCGGATCTCTTCTTGCCCAACTGACTGACTGACCGTCCGTCCATCCATCCTCCCACTCAAATCCCCCAGCATGTCTCCGGGCAGACGAGAATCAACATCGTATACCGAGCGTCGAATTCAACTGCCCCAGAGGTCCGATGCCCGAACTGCACTCCAAGAGCTCAGCGCTCTTCTGCAGTGGCTCCCCATATCGGCAAGGCCATCGGCATCCCTTCGGAATGTCACAGTAGCTTTCGGAGTACTATGGTAGAGCCCCAAGATTACCCGAAGGTCAGAAATCGGACTGGAGAGTTAGAAGACAGAGAGACATCCTAGTGCACAGTTTCTAAGTAATATTCTTATATATATAGGCTTGAATAAACGTAGTAAATCCTCAAACAGCATCAATCATGGCATTGTGGTCTCCTCCTCTCAATCTGTCTGACTTTATTATTGCTCCTATTCAGGAGGTAATCAAAAAAATCCCCTCTCACCATCTCCTACCACCTCAATCAGGTGAAGTCCTCAAACCTGATGAAGTTTATGAGCGCCTCCAGAACTACGCCTTTAGCCAGGGGTTCTGCATTGTCATTACCAGTCGTGATAAGGCAAATACTTATATCAAATATACCTGTATACACCATGATTATACAACAAGAAATTGGTGCCAACTAGATGAACATAGATCTGAGAAAGGCAACAGACAGAAGGAATACACCAATATTCGAGCTAGAGGATGTCCCTGGCAGGTATACTTATCATATAAGGGGGTTACTAAAGGTATAAAAACTTATGTGACTGCTATTTTTTCCTAACGCTAATTTTTGACTTAGGAGCTGAACAGAAGGCTTGGTTTCTGGGAATTACGAATGGAAGCCATGCTAGCACCCATGATATGGTTCCCAATCCCTTGACATACCCTCTCCACGCAAAAAGACACCTATAATATGCTGCATCAATTTAACAAGCTATTGCTTTTAGAGCTGCTCAGATCTCCTATTTACAAGCTACCAACATTATGGCTACTCAAGGCCTTAGCCTCTCCAGGAGGGCCTTCTACAACACTCAGAGGACCTCCAAGACCATCCAGGATGAAGGAACATTAAGCCCCCTATTCGAATTTTTAGACAGTTACAACTACAATATCCGCTCTAGATATCACTATGAGATGAACTCAGCAACAGCAAATCCTATCAGCAGCCGCCTTGAGCAGTTATTCTTCATGTCTAATACTCAAATTCAGTGGGGTCAGCGATTTTTCAGCTCCTTTATGGTAGAGATAGATACTACCTTCAATACTAACAACCTCAGATTACTTCTTACTATCATGACTGGTATCAGCAACACTGGAGTCTCCTTTCCCCTGGCCTTCAGCTTCCTTTCTAGCGAGAGTAAAGTCTGTTTTGACTTCATTTTTCAATCCTTAAGAGAGTTGTTATGGGAAGAGTATACTTCTCCAGTTGTTGTTGTAAGAGATTTAGTACAGAGGCTAGCAGCGTCACTCCCATACTCCATGCCAGACTCTATACCTCAGTACTGCAAATGTCATGCATTTGAGAGTATCAAGAAGCATCTTATTGATAGTAGATATGCTAAAGAGAAGCTTAATACCACGAAGCCCCTTATTTGGAGTTACCTTCAAGCAGAGACTCCTAGTACCTTACAGACCATAAGAGCAAAGCTATTAAAGGCTCTGAAGTCCCCTGAGGTTCGATATATCAAGCAGAACTGGGTTCCTAAGGAGAAGTCTGTCTGTAGGGCGCATACTTACCTCCTGGCCAATCTTGGAGTTCATTTTACTGAGCGAGCTGAAAGTATGAATGCAACTCTTAAGAAGACTCTCCATCGCCAGATCACCTTACTGGAGGCCTGCAGACGCTTGATGAGGGAAGTTCAAGCTTTTGAAGCTAAGTTACTAACAGAAGAAGTCAACTCTATGGCTTTTAGACCATGAATTTTGGATATCAATGGATTTGCAACACTATTGGGCAAGATTACCTCCTATGCTATAGACTTTATGGCTCCTGAATGGATAGCTGCAGTAGTGCTATGCCCTGACTCCATATGGCAAGGACATTGCTTATATGACTGTCTTTTCCCTTTAAGATATGGTCTTCCTTGTCGCTATTGGATGATCAGATCAGTTGTGGAAGGCTTTCCCCTACCCCTTTCATTGGTTCACCTATGCTGGTGGCTAGCTGAAGGCCCTGTTAGGACTGGAAGATGGACTATGGAGTATTATGATGCAACTATAGACCCTCAAGAGTGCTGGATAGGAGGATATCGAAATAGGGGTAAAGATATTATTATAGAATCAGTTCAGTATGTGCTTGATCAGCAGCCACTGCTATCCTCTGAGCAGTCAGAGCAGGTTATGAGGCAAATGATGGCTAGCAATCACCAGATTCTGACTGAGGTACAAGCGTTGCAAGTTAGAGATCAACAAGTTTCTCCTGAACTACCCCCTCCTTTACTGCCTAGCTTAAGTTTGCAAGCAAGAAAGCAAAAAGGCAGTACCAGAAAGCGAGCTCTTACTGGTGCAGAGGTCTCAGAACGTCAGCAGAAGGCAATGACAAGAGCACAGATAAGGGCATAGGCGATGTAGAAGGAAAAAATGGCGCAAAAGGAGACAACAGTCACAGCAGTCTCAAGGAGAACTCGCAGCCAGAGAGTCATGGAAGATTGATTAAGGATGTTAGTTAATGAGCAATGAGACGAATTTATTTTTCTATGCTACTATGCTATGGAACTCCGGGGCAGTCGAATTCGACGCTCGGTGTACGATGTTGATTCTCGTCTGCCCGGAGACACGCCGCAAATCCCCCCCCCCCCCCCCAAAAAAAAAAAAAATTTAAAATACCATGAATAGAAATGCGCCTACAGTAAAAAAAAAAGAACCACCGGAAAGCTGCAGCCAAGGACACCACAAAAAACAAAAAGGCGAGCTGAGATCACAGCTCAGCTCAGGTACCTCATGTGCCCTACTTACGGCGTACCAAGCTAGAGCAGAGCAGTCTATAAACGCGACAGAGTTGGCAGTAAACGAAAACAGGCCGCACAGGAAACGATATTAGATCGGCGCGCCGAAGGGCGGGAAGTGAGCAACAAGCTCGCGGGGGGGGGGGGGGCGCGCGCACTCACAGGGCCCCGCAAAAACGCCTCCACCTTCCATAGGTCCTCCGCCAGGCTTTTCTTGCCTGACAAGTTATTGGATCCGCACTTTGGACAGGTCACGGAGTTCGCGAGCTCCCGGGCAACGCCGGCTGCCATTGCAGAATAGGGGCCGAGAAATGACGAGGCAAAGGCGGCAGGAATGAATGATGAGGCCGAGGTGATAACGATCAACGCTTAACCAAAACAGCATAATTACTCATCACCAGAGGATGGCGAGATAAGTTGTGGTGGGGCTCGCCGTAATCTAAAAGTTAAAAGTTTCCATTTGATTAAGATCCACGAAAGACAGAAAATTTGCAGGTTCTGACCCATCGCCCGCTTGCCACCCTAGAGTCTCTAAGGGATCTTCGACGCTAATGATTTGTGCGGCGGCCTGGCGGGCCGCGGAGCACGATTTTGCCGCTTTCTTCAGTCGGAGAGGATCCATCATGATAAAAGTGAACACAGCGGTGAGTAGGACGAACGTAGACGCTACAACGAGGACCGATGTTAGCTGGGATCGCACCGGAGCCTGGCCGAGGGCGATAAAGCAGTTCTCGATTTTGATAAAGACGTAAGAAAGCGGTGTTATGAACCAAATCCATTTGGCCGCGGGAGCCGCGAGAGCCACGGCGCGCCAAAAGTAAAGGTCAAATTGCAACCACCTCCAAACCTTCCATACAACCCAGAGTCCAATGCAGGAGAAGATGCCCAGTTTTTTCACAATTAACTGCCCGGCGAGGGTCCCGACCGCTCTAGCAAGGACGTGCCATGTCCAGGACGAGGGTTGAAGAAGGTGCACAGCGATCTTCAAAAGATCGATGATGATGTATAAGGCGTCGAAGATGAGCTCCTCGATGAAGAGTAGATTCAAGAATCGGATAAATACTTCGTCTCCACGTGGGACAAGGCGGATCGCATTATCCCTGATTTGTTCATAAAGCGTACGTCCCGTGCGGCTGAAATTAAAGGACGAGACCCGGCGGCGGATGGGTTCCATTAGGTATTCCGGAACCCCATCGCTCAGCCGCTCCTCATAATCCGCTTCCCTGCCCATATACCAGAGTGGGAGGACATGTTGGACAAAAATTAAGGCTACTAACGTCGGATTCCTGGCAATCTCAGAAAATGGCTCCTTGTACTCAAAGGGGTGACTGATGATGCCTTTAAGATCCGTCCAGGGATTGTTTCGTAAGCGGTAAAATAGGAACGGGGAGTACCGGAGACGCATGAGATAGAACACGAGTGCGATGCTCGTGTATCGCCATTCCTGGAAGAGCTTGTTACACCCCTTCCTGAACATGAGCTTCACAACCACCTGATAGCCGAGACACAAGAACCACCATTCCATATCAGGGCAAACACACAATACCAATTTCAGCAAGAACATAGCCAGAAACCCCGGAACGCACCATACCGCATCAGCCCAGGTCACCCTTTCTTCTTTGCGCGAACTAGGCCTCATCGTATTGAACCCGACAGACGGTGACGCACCGGGGGCTTCATTTTCATATTGCGGCCTTTTCACGATACAGACTTGCCATAATTGAATTCCATAGTTGATGAAGAACTGATTGGATGGGGAGGCAACAACCTCTAAGAACCTAGTTGCGAACTCGACGGCCTTCCACTCCCATGCGGAGAGGAGGTAGTGGTCGATGATGTGGGCTTTGTACTCGACAGCGGTGAGGGATTTATTGCATTTCTCGCTCAATTCGTTACGTGTTGACGTAACAGGACCGTAGAGGTGGTGATCCGTATTCACTATGAACTGATCACGGAAATCACTCTTGTCGTCTCTTGTGGGGGGAAGTAGCGGGTGCGCCATGAATACGTCGAGGAGGTGGGTTGCTTGTGCTAGTGCGGGGATGGGACTGAGTCCGTCGGGACCTGTTCGAGTGTATAGCCAAGTGCGCATTGGATCGATAGAGAGGCGTACGGTGAGGGTGCGGAGGGTGCGGGATGCGGTGCGGAGGAGGGAGAGGTGGGGCTCGAGTGGTTTGAGGAGGCTAGGGTTGGACTTGAGGAGGGAGAACACCTCACACACGAGGGTTGAGTCGAGGTTGTGGTTTAAGGAATTTTTGGATAAACGCTGAACAGCGTTTTTCTTCTCTTTACCAAGCCTCCTATTGACATCTCTCAACATCCTAGTAAGATCTGGGAGGACAGGAATAACTTTCACGACCGCATTGATGGCCGGAGAGATAGCTGCCTGGGAATCCCTAACGGCAATAGTCTGCATCATCTGCTTCAGCCTGCCTGGATCAATTCGCTCGAGCGCCCCAGCCAACGTCCCCATAATCACAAGCGAGAGCTCTAGACTCTGCGTGAGAATCTGCTCCGCTAATCCAATCGGGTCGTGTTCGCCTTTGTCGTTGGCGATCTGCGAAGCGCGGAGATGCTGACTCCAGTTTTCGAACGCGTAACCAAGGAAGGGCGTTTCGTCAAGGAGGCACTGGGGAGTGTAGAAGTTTCCCAGATAGGTTTGGAGGGCTGTCTGCGCGCACATCATTCTCATACATGTCGCGGCTGCAAGGGCATGTGCGTCCGAGTCTAGGAAGAAGAACGGAGTGTTATTTGAAGATTCGAGGACGCCGGGTATATGCAGAAGCTGGGTGAGTGAGTGGTGGCAAATTTGGATAGTCTTCCAGCTTCTGCGGGTGGTCGACTCCGGACCAGCCATCGCGGCTTCGCTTTGAGGCTGTTGTACCTCCGCGAGTGGGCCTAAGAGCTTGGCGAACTTCTCCTCCAGTTCTCCTTCGCTAAGCTCTTCGAAGGACTCCGCGGTTGCTGACCTCTCCCATTCTGCCTGTATGATAATCGCCACATATAGCTCATGCAGCGTCAGCGGTCTTGTGGCGCAAGCGAGCCACTTCAGCGCCCAGCAAGTTTGCTCCCGATCGTAGCCAGGAGCTCTCTCTAGGCGCCTAAACGCCTTCCGGTATGCGTCGTCCAGGCCCAGTGGAAAATGCTCAAGGGCGTAAAGGACTTCCCCCTCGTCAGAGTTTTTATACTCTAACGCATCAACCACGAGCTTGACCCACTGGAACATCCCTCTGGATCGTTGCTCGATAGTGCCTCGGATATGGTCCTGGAGTCTTGCAACGACTGGCGCCTTGGCCGCGAGGCGAGAAACTTCCTTCGAGATGAAGTGGTTGATGTCCGGTCCGTTGTTGAGGAAGACATTGATTCCTGCCTTGGGGGAGCAGAAGTGCTTCGTAATCTCTAATTCAATAGGCTTGTCTTGTCGGCTGACCACGAGAACTCGTACTCGAGGCATCTCGCAAAGACCTCTCAGCTTTTCCAACAGTCGGGTTGGCGCACTGCACTCGTCTACTCCATCGATGATTATGCTGAAGTGTAAATGTCAGCTTATACCGTACATCGTTGGAATCCAAGACGCACTAAGCGAATGAAAAGTGACCTAATAATTTCCCTAGCAGCTTCGAGCCCTCCGTAGCCGACTTTGGTTCATGGCCGCGAACTAGATCATGCAGGACGCGATTTTCAGAACATCGTCGTAGTAGTTGATGAATGAGAGTATTAATGACCGTCACAATGTCAGCATGTCCTTGAAATGGGAAATATAGCGCAGCCCAACTCCCGGATGCCGTCTCTAGCTCGCATGGTTCGCTCTCTCCGACGCCGGAACACGGAGGATCCGCAATCGACTTGTCGTGGGATCGAACAAGATTTTCCAAATGACTGTACAGATACGCCGTGAGTACCGACTTACCACTACCAGGTTTTCCGTGGATCCACAAGCACCTTCCCTCATTAAGGCTCTTTGGGATGGGCGATGGTATTTTTGGGCTCAGCCATCTGGCGACGATATCGAGTTTCCTGACCCAAGTGCACGTTCCCTCCGATTGATCCCCCTTCAGCGATAAGTATCTGGACGTCGGATCTAAAGGCGAAAGCTCCGTCTTTACCGACTTCAAGTCATCACTCGCATACCGACTATCGTATTGATTTTCTTTGGAAAGACTTGGTTAGCACTTCGACAATCCGAAAGAAAAGAACACAAGAGGAAAGTTCGTCACTGACTGCCCCATCGTGAACCAATTACTTCTTCAGTGTGGTTGAAGATCTGCCTCAGAGCGTCCATGACCTTTCTGTAGTTACTCTCCTCCCGATGTCCAAATTTATTCATCTCCATGTGATTTGCTTCCAACCCAGCAGAGCAGCCAGGAGCCGCACCAAAGCAAGCGGAGTCCTCCTCAACAACACGCTAGTGGAAGTACGTTCGTTAGAATAGGCACCCCCAACTACGTAGATAAAACCAAAGGATTGAAAAGTGCAAGGAGGCGGTGACGCACTCCTATTGCCAACGGCTTCGTCTCCCAGAAAAAAAACATCCTTAGACCTATTAACTCAGGCACGCCCCGGAACCTCTCAAAGTCTTCGCGTAGACGCGAAATTATAGCAGAATCTATGACCAAAGTTTTCAATAGTTTGTCGTTGGTTGGACGTCCGGTTGTAGAACGAATCCTCGCCTTAAACATGGCGGGTTTTGCATACGAGGAGCCATTGTGAGGGGTTCCGAGGTATATTATACCCGAGACAGAAGCGGCAATAGATATGTAGTCGTTGTAGTAACGTTCATGGGGTTTCTGTGAGGCAGCATGGACAACCGCCTAGCTTCGAGTAAGCGGCGACTCTAAAATGTCTACGGACAGAGTGCCGGCGGGGCAACAACACCTTTTTGATTACCAACCCCCCAAAGCTATGTCCGATAAAGATAATAGGTCTCCTTCCCTACAGCACCCGGATCAGCTTGCTTATCCACCGGCACGAGCGCCAGACAGAGAACAGAACCCCCCCACCATCTTCTTGCAAATAGCGTCACTGCCACGATGTGTCCTGTCCCACATAATCGCTTGTAGCAAACGATCGGCGCAATCCTTCAGCGAGACAAAGGACGGGTCTTTCAGCCACCGTGAATCGTACTCGAAAGTGAGGATACGCGCTAGAGGGAGATCATGGGGGAGGAGGTCACGCAGCCACATTACACCTGTTCCGTCAGCGCACTCCTTCGTCCATGTTCGTTCGTATGTTGAAGCGAGGCCCTGGACAGCGATAATGCTGGGATTGGCGATTGCCGTCAGCGAGTGCGAGAGCAAAAGCAGAGATAGGAGGATACATACTCGACCGGCTGATTGGGTACCGCATTGCCGTCCCTCCACTCCGTCGAAGCTTTTGTCCATTTCTTCCACTCCGGCGAGACATACTCCTCCTTCAGCCACTGCCGCGGCAGCCCGGCCATTATTGCGCATGCGATGGGGAATTGGAAGTTGGAGAGGGGATGACGCGTTGGGTTGGGGATTGGAGTCAGGAACGGCGAAAGGAAAGGGGTTGTCCAATACATGTACTGCGGTTCAAACCGCCCCCACTAAATCGCCGCGCGCCTACTGTCCCCTTTGCAAACACTGAAATCTAATACTTTGTCCACCACCCATCAGCCTCAATTACTGCATCTACCCTGTGCTCCATGCTCTCAATTAATCTATAAAAAAGATTATCTGAAATTCTTCCCCACAAATCTGGCAATATCTCCCTGAGAGCAAAAATGCGCAACCGGGTGACGCCGCTTTAGCTGGATGAGCTGGATAATCCGCTGACGAACAGGTACAGAGTACCCCGGCCTATTCATCCCTGTCCGGATCTCGACAAGTCAAGCTTACAAAAAAATGTACCGAGCGATCACAGACAGAGCCGCTTTATAGCGAGGGTAAGCTGGGTGACACACAAGTTAAAAACGGAGACGCCGTGGGTTAGGGCCACCATATAATAAGGCTGGTCCCCCCCCCCCAAATTCTTAAGTGCCTACTTTCTCAATTCCTAGCTGTCTTATAGCTAATATCTCTACGGCTGTTCCCTTCAGGCACACTACAGGAAAGGAGCACCCGAAAACCACATCACACCTGATTGCAGCTCCAACAGGACTCTGGTAAAGCGCCAGCCGGGAGGTCCATGGGGAGCCCTCCCTAGTAATACGAAAATTGTCTGCGTCTCTGGCATAAAACGCCTGGGCTAGAGGCGCAAGGTTATAAAATTCTCTCCAGACCTCATCAAAGACCTCTACATCAAGCCGCCGCTGCCGCCCTCCGAGTATAGAATCGATCCCTGAGTACGTACAGTACCCTGAAGATGACACTATCATCCACGCCGCATCACACCTCAGCACATTCACCAACCAGCACGTTAACTACTTCTATGTCTACGATAACGACACCAATCGCAGCAACTACCTACATGCTAGTATTAGGCAACAGATATGTTGAAGTTGTGGAGGCGGAGCCTCCATCGGAAGTTCCCACCATCGAAAAGTTACCTCTAGGTTAGTTCTGCTGGGCACAGCCCTAAGAGGCACAGCCCATGGAGGCACTGCCTGGCTATTCTAGGACCTCGTAGAGTCCAGAATAGATCTTCTATTCTTGCTCCGTCAGTTAGAAGAATTGTCTATTTAACTAGCTAGTTGCTGCTCATTCTAGACGATAAGCAATTGAAGCAATATATTATTCTAATCTAATTCAACAAGATAGCGCGGAGTATCATTAACTCGATGTATGTATGGGATACCAGTCGTTCGAAGATCCCCATCCACCGATCCAACAGCGAGCGTGAAGTCCTCCTCCACGAGCTCTGTGCGTTCAGCGCCAAGCTGTGGGCGCTCATATCCTCGCATCTGTCGCGCCGGCGGTTCGGCCCCTGGGACGCCGGGCCCCTGGGGCGCTGGACCCCTGGGACGCTGGGCCACTGGGAGATAACGCCCTGGGCATATCACGGTGTTTCTACCGCTGTTGGAGAGCGGAAAGCAGATTTCACCGGGGCAGAGGTTTAGAGTTTGAGATGGATGGTGGGGGTTGTTTTTTTTTATTACAACGAGGGGGGTTTCTTAGGGGGAAGATGGGGCTGTCGACTATGTTGACGGCGCACGCCAAAAGAGAGAAAAATTTTGGCTCCTCCATACTCACAACAAGGAAAAAGGCATTTTTCAGTGAGAGCAGTTCTTACCCACCAGAGGAAAAGTAATATTGTTAAAGCTGTCTATTATACGAACAAATGAACCTTACTTTGTACAAACATCGTGCCCCTGTAATCCTCGATGATAAACCGTTTCCAAATCCAGATCCAAGTGAAGCTAGTAAATAGCCATCCTACAGAACATTTTACCGAATCCACCGCCATCCCATCCCCGAATTCCCCCTTGACCAAGAGCGATATAAAAGCGGAGAAAGAGCCCTTGATAGTGGCTCGGTCTATCATTACAATAATCCCCCCTCCCTCCTCCCCCAACGCCCATTGGGTTGGTATGCAGCCTCTGACTGCACCCCTTTTTCTTCCAGCAGCTCTTCCGCCGCAGGCGACCTTATCCCACTCATGAGTGTATAGATCTCGGGATAGGTCTGAGTGGGAGAGGGCTGTTAGGTTAGTCCGGGGGAGAGGGAATCGGGTGGTCTTTGTACGAGAAATTGTGTTTTTTTTTTCTGCCTGGAGCTTGCTTGATGGGCTGGGTGTTTGGAGCGGACATGGGGCGGCGGGAGAGGTGAGCATCACCCCCCGCTCGCCGTTTAAAGCGGCATAGTGACACCCAGGACCAGAACGCCTGCTTTGATTATCGGCTTTTACTGCTCCCTCTTCTCGCCCTACTTGCTCTGCTCGTCAAGTCTAAGCCGGCTAGGATCTGTTAGAAGCACTCGGAGTGTTAAAAAAAAGGTCACCCGGATCACCCAGCTCACCCAGCTCACCCAGCTAAAGCGTCGTCACCGGGCTGAGCTGTGGGTGAGTGCAGGGCGCATTTTTGCTGTCTTGTTGCCAAAACGGGTCGCCGTGGTTTTCTATTTCCCTGCTCCAATAAGAAGTTTCTCCAGTCGTGGTAACCCGACATCAACGCAGCGTCCAAAGGAAACAACAGTATGAAGAACCTCCGAGCTGGACTCAAGGCAGCTCTGCGTTGGCTATTCATGCCCAATCGGCAGCTTGGTAGAATGGGGCGGGGTTGTGCACGAACTGTGCAACCACACCAACCTTCTCAGTCCTCACATCTGAACCCCAACATCTTCTTGTTCGAGAAATTAACTACTCCAAATTAGTGAAATCTTGAACTAACCTGACTTACCAAGCGCAACAGCAATATGGCCGCCCCAGCTACGTCCGCTCAACCCCAGTCTCAGTACCACCACTTCATCCCGCGCTTTATCCTCCGTGGCTTTTCGCACCCTTTCGAGCTGCCTGAGCAACAAAAGCGCTCAAAACGAAAGCAGAAGCGTTTCTATCGTGCTGGCGAGCCTCTGCTCCATGGCATCAACCTAGCCACCGCAGAAATCGTTGAGACCCCCGTCTCCAAGAGCTTCGGCCTGACAGACATGTACCGCGACCCTTCCCACAACTCCAACCAGCACTACATTGAAGACCAGCTAGCTCGGCTTGAATCGCGTGCCGGTGAGATTGTGAGTAAAGTCCGGAAAGCGTTCGAAGCTGGACAGCCCCATGTTTGGATTCCACGAGCGGAACGAGACACGCTACGCAAATTCATCTTTATCATGAAATACCGAGGGTCGACCTTTCATCGACGTTTCTACCACCAGAGCGCTGAGGGTTATACCGCGGATGACAAGGAGACGCTTTTGCGGTACATGCGGGAGAAGGGGTTCCAGAAGCCCATCGATGTGTGGTTTGACAACATTAAGGCAATGCTGGAAATTAAGATGGATCCCCGCCGTGAGTGGATGGACGTGCTGCGGAAAAGTGCATATCCCGCCGATGTCGAGTGGTTTATCAATATTACGCAGTCGTTTTATCTCGCTTTCTGTACACCGAACTGTCAGGATGATGAGTTTCTCTTGACGGAGAATGCATATAGCATCTACGAGGGACCTGGGAGCCTTGGGTTAGATCCAAACACTGGCGAATTAACACTGAAATGCTATACCGAGTACCATGTCTTCGCACCCATCTCAGCAAAATTGATCATCGTATTGCGAAGCTTCTTGTTACCCTTGCCTGTGGAAGACGCCAACGAGGAAATTAGAGAGTTCCGGCAAACCATGCTCAATATGAATACTATCCAGCACAACGTTCCTGACACAGCAAATTCCACTTTAGAAGACCTTCCCGTTACCAAAGCCCGCAATTCCTATTCGAAAATCGTGGATGGCCGGATAGTACTACTCGATGGCGAGACTGGCATCCCGCAAGCCCGACACAAATTTTGTTTCCGTTTCTTCCCCATTTCAACAGACCACGTCCAGAAAATCAATGCTATCATGTTAGAAGAAGCCTATAGGACCTCGGTGATAGCATTTAAGAGTGTATCTGGAGCTCGCCGGGCGCTGGAGTTCTACCTGGGTTGGACCTGCGATAACGCCTTTAAGGTAGTCGGTGACGCAGTGGATGATCCGCGGCTAGTGTATTTGAGAAAGCTAGAGCAAGCCACGCGGAAATTGGGTTCTAATGCAGTTGCTGTTTACAAGAAGCAAGAAGTCAAAGCAATGGGTGAAGAGCAGATGCTTGAAGTCCTTGGCCAAAAGTTCGCAAGAGCAATGCCAAAAGAACACAACGACCATATGGCACTCTACGCGAAACTCGGTCAGTTTCTTCGATTCCCTACTCCAGCGAACTAACAAACCCCTCCACAATGGAAAAGGGCATAATGATAACAACGCCTAGGCGGCTCTCCTAACACCCTGCCGAAGGATATGGATCAATCACGCAAGATGCTGAACATGCGCATCAAAGTCGACGTTTGGACCAAAGGGGTTGCCGAGGCCATCAGAGAAGAAATCCGGGAGAAGGTTCGAGATCTCTTCTGCCAATATGCTCTCCCTAGACGTGTGTTGCTTTACCTCAAACGCATAAGACACATGAAGCTTGGCACCACCATAGATTCGGCAGCCACTAGCACTAGAGGAAAAAAGAATGGGAAGGGAAAGGCCGTAGAATTGGAAGATGAGGATCTTTTGATGAGTGGGCCAGAGGATGCTATTGCTGATGGTGAAATCCTTCCTCTAGTCAATATTTACTATCATATTAGATCTACTCCTTAACACCTGAGCACAATAGTGGCCCAACTCTTCCGGGATGGCAACGCACTCTGCCACGCTATGTACCAAGCCACATTAAATAACATTTTACTCATCGAGAAACCAGGTTTCGGCATTGTCAAAAAGCTCGACCTTGATGCTGAGGGAATGCAAAGTTTCCAGGAAGAGAAATACCTTGTTTTTGGGCCTTCAGGTGAGAGATCGCACGCCCGCGTCCACAGAGCAATTTCGCTCCCCCAAATTTCTGTGGCAATGGGATAAAGGATTACTAATACCCCCTACCTTCCTGAGTAGGTAGCATCTGTGACTGCGGTAAGTTATATGCCCCAAAGCCAAGTCCCTTCCTCAACCAAATTAAAAATCGCTCATCTACTAATGCCAAACCTCAGGCATCCCATCTATAGAAGGGCAGGCACGTTTCTCCAGGGACCTTCTGCTGGAAACTCAACTCTATCAAGTGTCCGCAAGCTCCCTCTTGACAGACGAACAGAACGTTGAGATTGCCGTCCGAAATATAACCCGAGATAGCTTTAACGATATTTTTGAGCGTGCTGATGTCTCGCCAGTGGCGCTGGAACGGCTAGAGGTGGTTCTCTTTGAGGTTGTGTATCCGGGTTTTGGGTGGCGTTGCAGTTGAGCGTGTGTCAAGGGTGTAATAACGCGAAGATTTTTTTTGGATTTTTAGGGAGGGAAGTGTTTTTTCGATTTCAACTTTGACTTGCCCGACTAGAAAAAAAACCTTGTAGAAGTATTAAAACGCTCTATAGTAATACCCAGATTACCATATAGTAACCCAGCTTCTTTACCTCTAGCAGCTACGAAAGGTATTGCTAAGGTAACCATTAAGTTCAAGACAGCACACACATATTGGGGTGGCCAACAGCCAATAAGACTCCAAGTTTTTAACCAATGCCACCGTAGTATCTCTTGAACTCCACTACAGCACACCCCGCGCAACCAATAAGGACCCCCTTAATATCTCCATCCAAGGGGGAGGGGGGGGAAACAATAGGTAGAACAGGAAGAACAAACTGCATTCCCAAAGGCGCAGGAGGCATTGGAAAAGTTGACAAAATAATAAAAAATAAAAACCAGTTAAAATTTGAGGTGGATCAAAAAAAAAAATGAGATATTTACTCACATACTATAGCCATTTAACTAGAATACTACAAATTCCAAAATAATTACCCAAATAACATATTTTACAAGTATTGCACGCCGCTCAGCGAGAAAGTGGCTTCGCGAAATGCATACGCCACTCGCCGAAGTGAGGGGACAACTCACCACTCACAACTCACATTGCCATTTTTATAAAATCCACACCATCCCCGCACCCACACATTAAGGCCATTTTGTAACATCTCTATATAAAAAAAAAAAAAAAAAAAAAAAAAAAAAATTCATTTTTGACTGCACCGAAACCCTCCTTCCTATACACCAAAAACCTCAGAAGACAATTCCACCAAATGTTAGCAATTCAGTTCACCACCTTTCCCCCAAATGCAGTAACTGCTATTCCAGCATTTTGGTACCAGTGTTACAAAAGCTTTTGAAGACTTTCTCAAGGACAATCTTGGCAGATATTTGCATTTCCAAGAGAGAAAAGCAGGAAAGACTTGCTGTGCGGTCTGAGATGAGACTGCGGAATTGTCAGCTTAATCCTCAACAACAGCGGAATGAAGATGAGGAATAGGGGTTTGGTAGTTTGAAATTCAAGTTCAGGAGGCTTGAGTTACCTATTGGCTATTGAGCTAAAGCTTTCAACAAGCAATTACATATTCAGAGGAGTTGAGGATTGAAAGGAGTGGTTTAGTATATCACTAGTTTCATACCTCGGGGACACCATGTTAACTAAATTTTTTTTCTCTATTAAATCTCAGGTCCTACTTTACGAGACCTTGCAGATGCTTTTTTTTTTTTAAAATTCTATTTATTATATTAGGTTGTTGTTGTTGTTGTTGTTGTTGTTGTTGCAGCTGTGCATGCAACTGCGCGCAGCTGAGAGGCGTGCAACACATATAATGGCGTACAGTAGTGTGTTTGATGACTTCCCCCTAATCAGCACGGGGATGTGTAGGTTGTCCCAGTAAAAGACAATTCCAAATGTAACTTCCAAGGGCCTAAATACATTCTTTGCAGCACGCAGCAGCGCCGGTAGCCGGGACCGCGTCCCGAATAACACCAGCCCTACCATTTCTTCCATACAATGTGCGGAAACGAGGACGCACACAGCCTCTCCGAAACTACGTGCAAGCGACTGGCCCAAAGAAAGAAGGGTTGATTCATCACAACTCCAAAAGATGCTGGGAGCCATTGATTGGTCCCTGCAGTGGGCTGCAATGGACATCATAATAACTATCTTATGCTATCCTATCCGGCAGTTTCGTCAAGATGACAACTACCTCGTAGAAGGGCTACATGGGACTCCGAAACTTTTTATCATCCAGCTTTCCGGAGTTGCAGCCATGAAGTCCGGTTGGCTCCTGCGAGACACAAGGCGGGGTTGTGACCTAAACCCTCCTTCACGCCGCCTCCAATCCCTCCTGCGCCATCCGCACCTCCTCCACCCACCACCACTCCCTAAATAGCTTGAGTCGCTTAGTCCTCTCCGCCGCCAGCCTCCTCCCCTCCGTCGTCTTCATCAAGCCCTCCAAGCATTCCAACTTGTCCGTAAAATGCTCTATCGTCTCCTGCATGCCTCTCCCTTTCTGGCCCGCCTTCCCCGCCGCCCCGCCATACGTAAACATGTGCCCAATCCCCACGCCGCCAATGGCATCCAGGCGATCTGCATCTTGCACAGCGCCTAGCTCCGGGATCTCTTGCACTAACCTCCGCACCTTCTCCCGGCTCTCTGCTGACCTGGTCTCTGTCGAGAACGACACGTTGCTGACGACCGTCTGGATCTTCTCTGCCAGAGAGTCGGGTGCCCCGAAGGACACGAGCAGCTCGTAAACCATGGTGTCGGCGCTGTCGCCAGGCTTGAGGCACTTCTTGTCGCCGACGTCGTGCAGGAACGCGGAGAGCGTGATGATTACGGGGTTGTACTGGAGTGGTGAGGCATTCGCATTTGGCAAGGGAGAGGAGGAGGAAGGGACTTGCGGAGATGGAAAAGAAGCAATGAGGCGGGCGAGACCCAGGACACGCAGGACGTGGTCAAAGTCATGGGAACTGTCGTAGTGGGACATGTACTGTTTGACGTATGCTGTGACCTTTTCAACAAGCACAGAGTCCGAGACTAGTGATATGTTTGAAGTAGGAGGCAGGGGAGTTGTGGATGTGTCCAGCGACGACGCTTTAGGGGCACGCTCAGCATTAGGATCTTGTGTGCATTGCTATATTTGAAGATCAGTAAATTGAATGATGAGAGACGAAAATCTTCTCGCCCTTGCTCGGCACTCCAAACAGGTCACCAAATGGGTCCCGGCGCCGGCGCTCGCGACGGCTGAGAGACGCCTTTCAGCCTCGCAGTTTGAGCACGTTCTGGGTCCAGAATCTGCCATTGTAAAGGATTTTTCCGCGCCGGTTGAGAGACAGCGATGGATTGGATTGGATTGATCACATGTGCAATTCTTGCTCGTTTAGATCCACATTCATTTTGAAGACGATTTCGGAGAGAAATAATTCGAAACTATGTTGAGACGCTCCTGGATGCCTGGATGCCTAGTGAGCTGGATGCCACGGAAAGTTCAGGGTATGAGCAAAAGTAAACGGGGTGTTACCCTGCTGTCCAGTGGTAGTGTACCTAGTCACGAAGGGAACAACCTCACGCAGCGAAAAGTGAATTCGTAGAACGAGTTATCTATTACCAACTAAGTGCTTCAATTCGCGGCTCGGAGTGGATACGAAGGCGGGAAGTGCAGCCCGGCACTCACCAGCATGGTGGACAGTAGCCAGACCCCGCGAGTGGGCAATCAGCGATACAATGAGGGCGATCACGCAACCCAACTGCTCGCTGACATAGCGGTACTGGATGAGGGAAATCGGGGGGAAAGCTGCGTGCTGTAAATGAGGGGCTTTGTGGGGTAAATATTAACAAAAAAAATTTTCCAAAAGACTTGCTGTGCGTTGGGCAAATAGAGCAAATGGGTGTTTTATGTTGACGGCAACGAAGATGTCACCCCCCGACCTCGGGTTTTATTCAGGTTCAGTCGGGTTTCTGTGGGGTCAACGCTCCTTTGAACATCCGTAAGGCGATTGTGGGGGCGGTATCTTAGTGGAAAGATGCGTTCCTACCACTGGCATGCTAACGTATAGCCCGGCGATCTGGGGGGAATCTCGTCGCCCACCGGCTGTACCGCACCATGGACATTTTCGAGAAATGAAGCTGTAGTCATAGATTCTGTGGGCAGAGAGGATTGCTGAATGTGCCTACGAGGCGACTAATTTAAAGATGCATAAATTGAACGCAATCAAAAGAATCTTAAAATAAACCCCCCGGTGACTAGCATAGCCTATAGCTAACGAACGAGATAATCCTTTTCTGCCTAAAGGTCGTTGAGAGGATGTAGCTGAAAATTTAGAGTGGTTGTTGACTTGGCAGGGTTTTGTTGGTGGCGGTACTCCGCTGACTTAGTAAATCACCTAACCCGACGAATGGCTTCCATTTTAAGGTTGATAAATGTACAAGTACCATGTATATGATTTCTATTAGGACTTATTGCCGGGTGGGAGGAAGGCGAGGTAAACTTTACCAACTAGCTTCCTGATCCCCTGGAGCCACATCCCTGGTCTGCCCGCTCACATGCTCCGCTCGCGCGCTCCAGCTTGGGTCTCTGGAGTTGTTTCGTATGGGTCGTGAGAATGGATGCTATGCTAGGATGTATGTTCCACAGTACGAACGTGATATCCTTTCCCTACATTCACTCACTCCTGCTCTTAAAACCGGGGGTTCGGGCTCGGACGGGTCCTTCTGTGTCAACGAACCGGTGAGAGGGCCCCATTGCCGACAGGGTGTTTCCACTGCTGATATGAAACCCATGCCTGAAATATCGCAACAGCCAGCCCCGCCATCCCTAGAATGACCGCAGTAATAACTCCCACCAGCGTTGCCATCATGACGTATCTCGTTCCGCTTCGTCGTTCAAACCACTTCTCGACCAAGCCGCGGGGCCTTGGGTTTTCAATCTCCTCGTACAGATCTGCGAGACGGGCACCAAAGTAGTGGTATTCTATTTCTTTCTCATCGTCGGAGCGATTGGCGGCGGATTCGAAGTGTAAGCAGTCTGGATCGAAGGAAGAATTTGAGACGAGGGAACGAAGAAGGGATTGCGAGTCAGGATCAGAGGGGAAGAGGATTTTTTGCAAGGAATCTAGTGTTTCCAGAGCAAGCTGGCGGGGGATATTTCCTCTGATATGCACAACGTTTGGGTTAGTAGTGGTTGGTAGGGGAATCGGTTTTGCAGGACTTTCAAACGTACAGCTTGATACAGTCACCAACAGACGCATCCCTCGAGGCGGGCTGAGTGGCAGTCAAATGCTCCTTCAAAACAGCTGTATGGTGGTATATTTCCACCACACCCCGCTTCCAGTCCAGCTTGAGGTGGTTTCCGAGGTCGTCCGTTGGCTGGAACCGGAGGCCAGCTTGCTTCTTGAGCTTCCTTGCAGCCAGTGCCGCTTTCATGTTTGGAGACTTTCCGGAATGTTCACTGTCATTTAGACTAGGATGGTTTGTTGTTGGAAATGCTTCTGCCACGAACTGACTCAGTGAAACGTCGGCACGCCAGGGAATCGGTTGACTCCCATACTCCAGCAAGTCGAAGGATTGACGCTGTGCGGAACAGTTGACCATGGTCATAATTCTAACCGCGAGATTGAACGAGCGGTCCTGGTCAGCCAGAGGCGGTAGTGGTACATGGCCGCTATCTCGACCTGTAAAGTAATTGCGAGTTAGTTGGGATCGCCGGGCATCGGGCTGAGCCTTCAGCACTCGAATAATCTCCAACACATCTTCATGGGTCCTTAGTGCAGGGTGACTGCCGGGCAAGAGTTCGGGGACGTAGGACGCGGTGATGCCCTTGTAGTATTCAAAAAATCTCGCAAGCCGTGATGATCGCTGCCATGGACAACCGGCGGTCGTGCAGCTGTTTCGATTTTCGCACTCGCCGCACAGCTGCCAGCCCCAGAGAATGTGACCCAGCTTCTGCAGTTGGCCATCCGAGACGCTTTCGAGGGGAAATGGCGATGGCAGCGATTCCATCAAGGGCGAGGGTCTCGCAGGTCTTCTAGCTGGCCTGATAGATTTGGCGTTTGGACGGAGGTCTGGAGGCAATGGAGATGGCATAGCCCCGGACCGAGTAAGCAGCGCCTCACTCAGCCTCGTGGCCCATATAAGAGCTGGAGCACCCCGCTGGCCTCGCAAATCCTTTCGTATGTTACTCTGCTATACGGGGTACTAATTAACTAGACTAGATTCGAACCTGGGCGAGAACGACCATGTTGGCATCCGTTGCTCTTCTGCCCCATCCAGTTGCGCTGCCAGTTAATACGGACGATTCGAACCTGCAAAAGGACAATGTTGCGCGCTTTGATTCTCCTATTGGTAGAGATTCCGGATACAATAGTGTGACGAATTCTCAAGTGGGCTCCGATCAAGTCGAGGCGCCCACATGTACCAAACCGTCAGTTCCATTTGAACTAGCCGGCGCTGGAGACCTGAAGAGGTTCGACAAAGACGTGGACAAAGCGACGATAGACCGGTTTAAAGACGTGATGGAGCAGATCGGAGGGCCACTGCTCGCCCACATGCAAAAATCGCGGAAAAAGTATCTCCCAATGGCTATCCGGCTGATGGTCCTTGGCAAGAGCAATGAGGATGCCAAACCGTGCATGGTTGTGTTTTGCGCGGAGAGCCGGTATGGTCGGGTGAAACGGTTTTTCAACGTAAAGCTGGCGAAGGACGTGTGCCGCCCTCAGGATTCCACGCTGCCGTCTTTTGATGTGCTTATTGTCCGCCAGCCGCCTCAACCCACCGCCGGGACAGTCGTTTATCGTGGCCAAAGACCCCAGGACTTCCACCTAAATGATCAGACCAACTGCGGATCCCCCATCAAGGTTGTCGCATCGGGGCAGACTCGATTTGCGACGCTAGGAGGCGTTATCAAGGTCGTGGGGATGGGGGCCAGCGGAAACTATGCGCTATATGGCATGACAGCTGGGCACTTGGCTGACGGGTGTGGCGGTGGTGAAGGTGAAGGAGAGAGTGATGGAGATGGACTGTCCTCTGGCAGTGATAGCGAGGCCGATAGTCCAGAAAACGAAAACGTTTTCTCTGTTACCAACGGTACTCTGCGTAGGATGGCATCTACACCTAAGCTATCGCAGTTTCCGGAGCCACCTTTAGAAACCCCGGAGGAATGGGAGACGTGGGGAACCATCTTGCTCAAACCTGAGGACCCAGAGTGCCAAGATGAGCGAAACTATGACTGGACGTTGGTCGAGATTAAGGATCGGCTTACATACAATGCGAATCGACTTGTTGGGAGGGAACCCGGTCTCCCATTCCCTCCGCGAGGTGAACTCATAGAGCCATTGGAAGGCAGAGCGGACCTCCAAAGGGCCCAATCAGTAGTCATGATAAGTGGGTTTCAAGGCCCCAAGCGCGGCAAGCTGTCGGACCTTCCGTCCATGCTTCTATTAGCTCCGGGGCGGATATTTGTTCAGACGTATGTGTTGGCACTGGATGACGGCTCCGGTATGATTAACCTAAATTTCTTCTGCTGATTTGATTATCACTAACCATTGAAACTCACCAGAAATACGCCAGGGTGATTCCGGCTCTTGGGTCGTCAACGAAGCGACCCGCGAGGTCTATGGCCACGTCGTAGCCTCTGATTCCTTTGGAGGGGCGTACGTAGTACCTCTCTCCATGGCTTTCAGTGACATCAAAGTACAGCTTAGGGCAGAATCAGTCTCTCTGCCCACAGAGCTTGACATAATCTCCGAACGTATCCGGACCAACCCAGAGTTGATTACGGTACCCGTAGACGGGGACCTAACCCCAGCCCCACCCCGGCTCTCCAAACGGAAAAGAGTGCGTCCGGGAGAAGTGGGTGAGGATGAGGATGGGGATGAGGCACAACTCGGCCGAAAGATTCTGCGGCCCGGCTGGGCTATAGACTCTACATACAGCGTGACAGACTATATATGCCCCACATTCGTTCCGGAAGACTTTGTAGACTCCGCATACAGTTCGTTAGGGGCTGCAGACTTCGAATACAGTTCGGTAGGAGCTGCAGACGCTTCAAGAGAGGTTTCAAATAACGGTCAGTGGAAGCCTCTGAACCCTTTTTTCGGTTCAGCAGGGGTTATAAGCCCCACATATGGTCCGTTAGATTTTATAAGCTCTACACTCTCCGGTTCGACAGAGGTTACAAACTTTAAATTCGGTTCGGAGGAGGTTATAGACTCTGGACTCGACGACTTGGATAGCCTGGAGCAGTCTATCGCAGACGCTAGGAACGAAGGTCACGATGTAGTATAGAAAATACCGAGGCGGTGAGAACCCAATTTTGAAATTTGGACTCTGCTGTGGAGGGCGGTTTTCTCTACCCCAAAATGATGTGTCTGACTGTCTATTTTTGTTGGGTGGTTTTTTACATCATACATTAATTAGCCCAACTTTCCTTTTTATGTCTTCTATACCCCAGCGTCCCCCGAGCCTATATGGCTACACCCGCCTCTTCGTCCCCTGCGACATCTTCTCGCTCGTCCTCCAAGGCACCGGCGGCGGCATGGCCTCGGTAGCCTCGCAGAACGGCAAGGTCCCCACGAACGG
The DNA here is from genome assembly GCA_021527465.2 of Geoglossum glabrum. Lineage (NCBI taxonomy): Eukaryota > Fungi > Ascomycota > Geoglossomycetes > Geoglossales > Geoglossaceae > Geoglossum > Geoglossum glabrum. The sequence continues at coordinate 10,655 of JAJDFE020000336.1, read as the reverse complement.
CGACAACACCATGATAGCCGGTCTCTCCTTCCAAGTCTTCACCATGGCCCTCTTCATCGTCCTCGCCGCCGAATATGCCTGGCGCGTCCGCAACCGCCTCCGCGAGCAAGGCTCCGCAGGCCTCGACTCCCTAGCCGCACTAGTCCTCGCCACGATCTGCATCTTCGCACGATGCGTCTTCCGTGTCGCCGAACTGGCTGGAGGCCGGCGCGGCCCGCTGATGAAGAACCAGGGCCTGTTCATTGGGCTCGAGGGCGTGATGGTCATTGTCGCTGCGCTCGCACTAATCGTCTTCCACCCCGGCCTGCGCTTCAGTGCCGGGTACGATGTTGACGCAGAGAAGACCCGGAGCGGCGAGGACAGCGTGGAATAATACGCTTTTTTTTCCCTTCGATTTTAGAAGAAGGGGGGTTTGAATTTTATTCCACTCCGGCGTACGGGAGCCATATTTGCTATTGCTTGCCTGCTTGCTTTGCCAATCTCAACTAAAAAAAAAAACGGAAAATTACCCGTCTACCACGAAAAAGAATTTCATTTACTGCAATACCTACAGCTACGCTGATTGTGTCTTTGCTGTCCACAGTATCCACAGAAGCTTTGCTTACTTCCTGCCTCTCTACGACGATGTCTCCTTTTTTTAGGCCAACCTTTTGTGAGAAGTAGAACCGAATTGAATTGAGTCTTCTACTGAACTACACGGAACTAATAGAGCTACTTATGCTCGCGGCCTCAGTGGGCTGCCTCGCAGCGGCAGCAATGCTGCGTACGTAGGCGCAGCATATGAGGAATTCTCGGAGGCCTAATATCCGAGCATTCCTCATGGCGACAGCATTCTTGCGATGAAATAGAGGAGTAAGAATGCAATAACAATAGGAACGCAATAAAACAAGGATCGCAATCAAACCTCCGCGTGTTGAACATCTAGCTAGAATGCTGAGTGCGGAGTTGCGATCTGACCGCCAGGAGTTGCATCCTCGTGTCGATGCTCTCGCGGATGCATCCTTGCAACACCTTTAAGCTTCTTTGATTCTGGAGCTGCAGACTCATCAAACTCCTCCAGCAGATCCTCCTCTTGAATTGGTGTCATATGTTGAGAATTGGTAAAGCAGTAATACTCAAGAGTGTCAGGGAGCTACGCCAGTCCCCAGCAATGGAATGTGGCAGGGTAACCCAATAGGGTTGCCCTCCTGTATATAGTCGATTGCTGAGCCTCAGGAGGAGGTCAGCAATCAGGTCATCTATATAGCACAATCCATCCTCTCTAACCTCTACCACATTACCTAGCATCCAGCTACCACGTAGACAGGCCGTCAGTGACTCACAGTAGAACTTATTAGCAAGCCACAATGTTGACCTGCAAGTATTCACATAGTGGTCTCCAACCTGGATTGCGCCACACTGTCACGACGACCCTAGGGTGCCTATGGAGGCAACCCTTACATAGAGCAAAGAAGGAAAATTAGAGCTATTTCAAGAATTTGCATATCATGCATGCAATTGTTATTTGTTTTCTATTAAATTTTATTTTTAAACTATCTACATATAGAAGGAACTCTACACAAACTTCTGGAGCCTTTGCTCTGAAATTAATATTAGGGCTTGTAGTTGTAGTAGAGTACTAAAGGTTTTTGCTTCACAGCAACTCTACAGGGTCCGGCAACTCCATAGTAGAATACATTATTTCTGGTAGAAGAAGGGGGAGCAATACTAAAAAAAAAAAAAAAAAAAGAGAAAAAAAAAAGGGACTAAGAATATATACTATCTACTAGTTGCTGTTTATTTGGCAGGTTCATGTGGGATATATGCACGGTGAAATGGCTGGTGAATTTTTATTTTTTTATTTTCAAAAATCGTATTTTATGCCAGAATAACTAGCTAATATACACATTAGATTCAGATGAGTGAGACCTCGATTTCACTGACAGAGATAGGTCTTAACTCGCAATAACAGTCCTATATGGTGAGTAAATTTGAAGTCCCCGATTGGATGGATCTCATAGGAGCAGTCAATATTATTACACATGTCAGATGAATTCTACATCCAGAGCCGATTCCCACAGAGTCTCCAGAACCTCCCACCCTACGGCCCGCACTTTATCTGCAAAGCGCGACCTGTAGCCCTGGCGGAGGTCAAGTACCACTTTTTCGGTGTTCTGCACAGCAGACAACAACCCATACATCGTTTCAATCCCATTTTTTTCTCCAAACGATACCAGATGGAGAAGAACAAACAGAGAGAGCAACTGACAGGTCTGTTGCGCTATAGGCCAGATCTTATATGAATCCGGGTAGCCCTGGTAGGGGCGAAGACAGTCAGGAAATGAAACTGATACACATCGTAGGTGTTGTTGGTTGCGTTTGCCGATCCTCTCCAGAAAGACATGTAGAGCAAACCAAGCATTGCTCTAGAGGAACCGGAATTCATTGAGAGTATAAAAAATCTCGGAGGCCTCAGTGTAGATGGCTCTGCTAGTATGCATGGGTGATAAAGATACCAACAGGATAGCTGGCGGCGCGGACCGGGTTTCAGACGGACCGGACCACACAACGAGGGCCTCGTGATCAATCAAGGTAAGCCTATATATCATGTCTCTAATCTCTTGAGGAAGGCTGAAGAAATCCCTGGCAGTGTTTGAACTTCTGGAGCTTCTATAATGATCCTCCTGCAACTCCAGCACCCCGCTATTCTCCTCTGTATTGAGTCCCATGGAGGGACCTGCCATTGTAGGTTCATGCACCAGCAACGTATTGGCCATACCAACGACAAACCCCCAGGCGTCCACATCCATTGTGACAGCACAAAGCTGCTGCCAAAAAGGGATCACATGCCTATGGTCTTCCCAACCAGCCTGATATTACCAGCGATTACCATGATATTCCCACGGAGGCTACCAACAGTGTATCGGGGGCTTAGTTGCCTGGAAGCAGGATTTTTCCAGATGATTTCGAGGATATCAAGGACCTCTCCGCGCGAGAGATTGGTGGTCGCGTATCCCAATAGGGCCTCGCGAATGCCGGGAAAAGCTCCTACGCATACGGCCTCTCTTTCGGTGAAACCGGTGATGGCCATTTTTTCAATGGGAATTTGGAGTTGGTCGGATTGGCTGGCTGGCCGTGAGATGCACATATGAGTGCGCAATTTAGCAGAAAACCGAGATGTCCAGTTCTCTACTTTTAGTGGTGTTCAAGGCTGGGTAGCTTGTAGGCCAGCCTCGCTCGCCGACACTGTACTGTGTAGCCAACCGTAAAGCCCTTCTCTGAACCTAAGCCACTCGCAAGGTACATCATCAAACCTCCAAAGTGGCCCAAATAGATTAACTATCCAGCGATTTTTGAAGCTCTATAGGACTGTATTATGGCCTTTTCATGTCCTAAAAGTCGCCCTTAGGGCTGTTGGCTATTTGGAAGGAGATACCGCCTTGTCAAAAACTAGGCCGCTTCCTACTGCAGAGCTTGCTTTAGGAGGCCCTAAACTTTGTATCACGGGGGTGCTGGATGTGCGTAAGACAATGGGGAGAAGATAATTTTTCACTTGCTCGTTTGAGTATCGCTCTCAAGTATGCCTTGATACCGGATGCGTTCCCGGAGATGTGCGGAGGTAGAGATTGAAAGACAGGTAAATTCTCGCTGGATTGAAACCAGAGCCTGTTTCAGCCCACCGCTCGTGAGTCCCTGGGTGTTTTCGCACCGGGACCGCTTAAGTTGTAACAATGCTCTGCGTTTGCATCATCTGTTGTGCGGCCCCCGCGACTAGTTCATTTGGGGGGGTCTGTAGCGAATGCGTTGAGGAGACAGACCGAGAGTTGACCGTGTCGCCCTCACCCCAAATACCATAAACCATGTCTGCTATCAAGGGTGCCCAAGCAAACGGTGCACAAACTTGGCCTATTCCCCATGCGTGTTCTGTTGATTCCCCAGTTTTCACCTTCAGAACCCAACGCAATCTCATTACACAGTAAAACAAGTAGGTAGCATAACCCACTAATACAAATGACAAAAGAACAGCCACACTGAGGGTCACTCGAGGTGCCCATTTTCTTGGCAACTGCTGGGCTGGATTCCACCTATGGCGTCGTGCCACTATCCAAGAGATAAACAGGATCAGGATCGCCACCATAGGCGGGACCGAAGAAGTAAGGGACCAAACAACAGACCCTCTGTCCCCTGGATATGCGTATGGCGCCCACGGCTCTCCCACCTCTTCTGCCAAGTCCGTGCAGGCATCAAGCAGCCGACCGATCGAATTCCGGGGTATTAGAGGGCGGGCTGCAGCACCGATTGAAAAGGAAGCAATTGCCAACAACGAGGGCGCAAAAAGAGCTCGCCTTTTGATGGCCTGAAACGACGACGTCACACACAGGGTGCAGCCTATTGCGTTTGTCCAAACAAGATACACGATCACTGGTCTCTCGTAGACAGGCTTCCACTGGTACTGTCGCAACACACAAGCCAGCGAGAAGGCAAGCGCAAACACGATCTGGGACCAGAGGCTGACTTCCTGGTGTTTCTCCAGCCAGCACACAAGCCGGCTCCCGGGCCAAAAGATGAAACCACAAAAGAGCACTGGGCCAAAAAGCACCGCAAGACCCAACTGCAGACCGTAAGTCGTAATCACCTGCGACGATATCCCCAACCAGTCAGTTATCGCAAGGTTCCAAACGACAGGCAAAATCCTTACCCCGACGCCAGCCAAATCCGAATTCCCCGTCCCATACATGGAAAGGCAAACTTCATCACAGACAAGCAAGAATGAGGTCAGGTTTAAGGTACGGTCGTTGTTGATGGGCAATAGGTCTTTGATAGAGGGAAAGATGCACGGGCCAGAATAGGGAAGAGCCATGGGTCATTTTTTGGGGGGTATTTCTCTCTCCCGTTGCCATCGGCGCGGGGCCCTGAGGCTGGGGATAGTAAATATGGTGTGGTGTGAGGCTGCAAAAACTGTAAAACCGCCAAGGTTCGCGGCAATCCCTTTAGGAAGCTCGATGAGGTTGTTTCTTGCAACCTCATCGGTCAACAACAACAACGCTTCTTGTACGTAAAACTGGCTGCGCGGATTGTTGGAGGTTTTGCGGCAACGACAAACTCAATCCTTGTTCCGAGACAATGCCTCTAGGCAGCTGCTCAGAAGGCAAAATAGGGGTCGGAAACCTTCATGACCCGAACCGTGCCGCATGTAGCGTTCCCGTGAGACCGCCACATCAATGCCGCAAACATGGCCGAAACTCCAACACGAATCGATCTCCCACGTCCGCGAGCACGCACCCCCTACCCCGTAGATCCAACGCTCCCCTGACAGTGGGTTACGGTGGTAGGGTTTCAATCAAATTTTATCATATATCTTAATACCTTTGTGGTGGTTGCTGTCGATATTCCAATGCAACTTCGGTGATGCTATTGCCTTGAAAGGAGTTTGATATTCCTGTCTGGCCTGGAGCAAATCATAGTTTCTTTACCCCATCTCCTGATATTTTGCCGTTCCAATATTTGGCTCGCGGACCCCGTCGATATCTGAGATCCGAGCCTACCTACCAGCAATCCAGCGGGATGTCTACGAAGGGCGTCAACCTCGCGCATCAAGTTGTGCACATGGCCGACCCAGCGCATCCAGCCGACGACCTGCCCTACTTACCCAAAGCTCCCTCCAAACGCTCGCTCCCTGTCGACACCTTTATCTTTGAACTCCTCGCCGCGCTACTCAGTCTCCTCTGCATGTCCGTCATCGCCCTTCTTCTGTGGCGCTACGACGGCCGTCTATTGTCCGACTGGCCACTCGGTATCACGCTTAATGCACTTGTGTCAGTTCTATCGACCGTCGCCAAAAGCGCGCTTGCGATGGGAGTTTCGGCAGGGTTGAGCCAGGAGAAATGGGTCTGGTTTTCGAGGGAAAGGCGGCAGCTGGGGGAAGTTGAGCTTTTCGATAGGGCTAGCAGGGGGCCGTTGGGGGGGATTCAGTTGCTGTGGCTGATGAGAGGGAGGCACTTGGCCTCGCTCGGGGCATTTGTGACCATCATGAGTGTTGCTGTCGGTCCACTCGTCCAGCAAGTAATCTCCCTTCGCGGGTTCGCGGTAGGACTTCCCAACAGTATAGAAGCGATGGTGCCATTCTCCGAACACTATAACATGGGATCTGAATTTATACAAGCTGCCTGTAGGCCAAACCAACTCTCTCCTAGAAAAGCATCGAGAAAACCACAAGCCGAACTCTACTGACCAGCATTTCCGTCTCAAGCTACCGACTCTAGAAACGGCAACGACTTTGGTGTCGCGTTCACGCACCTTGACTTCTCCATGGCCTCTGCAATCTATAAAGGCCTGACTAGCTCCCAAGACACCCTCCTTCAAGACCTCAGTTTAACCTGCTCCACTGGAAACTGCACATGGCCCGTCTTTCCCTCGCTCGCCATCTGCAGCAAGTGCCACGACATAACGCCCTTACTTACCAAGTCCTTCGGTCTCGATGGACCCATCGCCCTCCGCTTCAGCGGCCAGAACCTTGGTTTGTCGCCCCAAAACGTAACGACATACACATTGCCAAATGGGATGTACATTAACAATATCGATGGACTCTTGGAGGAGTACCCGAACCTGGGAGTTGCGGCAGTAATGACAGCGAAGTTTACCATGCAGCCATCGACAACGATAAACTTTAAGGGGAACGATGTAATGCTCTTCTCGATCTCGACAATTCGAGCTGATGCAGCGTATGAAAGTAATCGCACTACGTGGGAAAACTCTTCCCCAACAGCCGCCGAATGTGCACTTTACTACTGCATCAACGCATACAACACCTCTATCACTAATGGCAATATTTCCGAAGAAGCCATTGCAACATGGTCCACAAAGACTCCGTCGTCCTGGCAACTCCTCCCACTATCCGAGCAGCCTCTTTCAACAGATATCACCAACGGCGATTTCTCCGACCTTGCTGACAGCGATGGTCTCACCGGCGATCCCAACCAAGGGTTCCTCAGCCGCACCGATCTCCAACTCCAGAATCCAACGAAAGAGGAAATGGAAAAATACCATTTCCCGCCCAACGCCAGATTCTCCATCTCGCAGCCTAGCGTAGACAGCATTGCTGAGTTTCTTAGAAAACTCTTCGCCGACACAAGGAATGGTTCGGACTCAGACTTCACTAGCCTCGCCATTAGGGATCTATCCTATGGGAGCTTTGAGTATAGTCCAGACGTGATGCAGATCCTCCACAACACTTCTGACAACTCTCTATCCTCCATCACGACTCCGTTCGCCAACCTCGCCAGAAGTATGACCAATAGCCTCCGCAACAGCCCTACAACCGGGACCCACCGCGGTACTGTCTTTGAAATCGTGACGCAGTTCCATGTGCGATGGCCCTGGATTGTGTTCCCAGTTGCGATAGTGGTACTGGGGTGTGTGTTTCTAGCGTGTGCGGTATGGCAGACTAGGAGGGCAGGCGCGGCAGTGTGGAAAGGTTCATCGTTGGCAGCGTTATGGCATGGCTTTGATGCAAAAGTGAGGGAGAGCGTGGGGATAGTGATGGAAGTAGGCGAGATGCAGAGGAAGGCAGAGCGGGTAAAAGTCCGCCTGATGGAGACGGAAGAAGGGATTAAACTGGCAATGTAATCGGCGAAAGCGAAGGGGTATAATAAACCCCCCCTTTTTTTTTCTTTTTTTTTTTAAATAATAAAGGGACAATTATCTACCCCTCTACCACGATTTCGCTCTCGGGCGCGACGAAAGTGATGTAGGCAACAACAGTCAGTCACAAGGTAAACAAATTCGGGCTTTGAACCCGTTGGAAGAAGAAAATGTATGTAGCAGAATAGGTAGTAGTAGTAGTATGTAGTAGAATAGGTAGTAGTAGTAGTATGTAGTAGAATAGGTAGTAGTAGTAGTAGTAGTAGTAGTAGTAGTAGTAGTAGTAGTAGTAGTAGTAGTAGTA
>JAJDFE020000335.1:0-39451 GCA_021527465.2 Geoglossum glabrum | reverse complement strand
TCGATTCTTCATGCCCTGGATTCTCTACGAGACTCAGCAGCTCGAACCTCATCCAGTTTTGCAGAGGTTCCCTAGCCTACGCTTTCGCCGTTTTCTTTGTCAGCGGCTCTCACGCTTTCAACGTCGATGGAGTCCGCTCTGGAATGTCTGTCCAAGAACTGACAGCACACGCAGCGCGACAAGGCTTTCAGCTCAGGTCGGGCGATGGTTTGAACTACATCATGGGCAAGCTTGATCAGTCTCACATCGACAGTTCGCTTGTCGTGTGCAGCGGGGTCGTGGTTGGCTATCAGCGCTCGATAGACCCCGAGGTGGATTACTCGAACGTGCTCGGCGACATGCTGGATAAATACGGTCAGCCCAGTGTCGCAGTGCGTCGCCTGGCGGTCTATCAATCCCCCGGTCAGTACGTTCCAGAAGTTCTTCTCAAGTGGTACAGCCAAACCGACAGGATCAGCCTGAGCACTTCACCAGAAACGCGAGACGGGCAAGGCTCGCTCCGCTTCAAGCGCGGTGCCTCTGTTGGGTACTCAGTACGCAGCGCCTGCGTCAAAGACTTCTAAGGCTCCCGCCAGAGACATTTTTGGGCTGCTTGATTAACTAGGGCGCGCCCTCTCCAGGCACCTCAACTGCCTGACGTCGGTAGAGCGCGGACGAAACTGTACGTACATCCAGCCCTTTAGTGCGCGCAGTTACACTCCGCCAATGAACTGGTTTGAAATCTCTAAGGTCGTTCTCGACTTCATAGAAAAAATTGTTGCATCGCTCGCGTGGCCAGTCGTCACGGTCGTCATTGCCGTGATGTTCAAAGACAAACTTACCAAGTTGCTCGAAGAATTGATCGAGTGGAAGGGCTTGGGAGTCGAGGCGAAGTTTGCGAGAGGCGTGAAGGAAGCACTCAAGCAAGCGGAAGAGGTCACCGACCAGCCCCCGCCGCAACAGCCACCGGTTGATAGTGCGAATCATGCGCCGCTAGACATTCCTGAGCCAGACCCAATCCAGACGCCAGAACCTGCCCCGCTTGAGCTTCCAGACCTGAGTGCGGAGAGGCCGCTGAGCAAAGTCAACATGCTGCTCATCCATGCAAATCCGGGCGCAGCTATTCAGCTTGCTTGGGCGGATGTGCAGAATGAACTGCTCGATGTGATCAATCATCGAGGGGTGTACGTCAAGCCTGATCTGACCAGCGACGTCAATGCTTGGATCAATGCACTTGACAAGGTCGGTTTGCTGACGGTTGAGCAGTTAAGTTTGTTGTTGCGCCTGCGAGATTTGCGCAATGAGGTTGTTCAAGCAAAGGTCAGTCCCTCGGGAGGCACAGCGAAAGACTACGTTGATGCAAGCATTTTGATAGCTCGTCAACTGCGAAAGATCGCCAAGCAAAGATAGGCTACAGCCAGCCTCGGGGGGGCCTCTATTGCAACGAGAACGTCCTGGCGCTCTGCAGCATTCGGCAAGCGAATCGAACACTGAGTTATCGGCAACATACTGAAGAAAGGGCTCGATGCCTGAAATCTCGAAAGACGTAGTCGCGCTGCTTCAGTACCTTGCACCTGGCTTCCTTGTTGCCTGGGTCTACTTTGGACTCACATCTCACGTTAAGCCGTCTCAGTTTGAGCGGGTTGTCCAAGCTCTAGTATTCACAGTCGCCGTCCAACCAATCGTTGCCCTCGAGAAATGGGTAGCGGAGTACGTTGGGGCGCACTTCTTCAGGTGGGGCGAATGGACAGAAACCTCCGCACTCGCCTCCTCTTTACTGACAGCGCTCGTCTTGGGCATCGGTTTCTCGGCACTCACCAACGCCGACAAAATTCATGTGCTCGCGCGCAAGCTCAAGCTGAGCACAAGAAGCGGACATCCGGGAGAATGGTATGGCGCGTTCTGTGACTTCCCGCGCTACGTCGTTCTTCAGTTGAAGGATGGAGCACGCATTTACGGGTGGCCCTCAAGATGGCCATCCGACGCTGCAAACGGACATTTTTTCATCACTGATGTCACACGCCAAGCCAACGGCGAGACCCAGGTACTGCCCGAGCTTGAAGGCGTATTGATCGACGCCAAGGATGTGTCGTCTGTCGAATTTGTTAAGCAACCACAGGAGCCAAACCATGCCCAAAGCCCCACCCCCGCCTCGCCCATCAGTTCCGCCCCCACGCCCCCGGACAGTTCCAGGAATGGCGCATGATCACGCGAACGTAAATCCCCCTGCTAACTATTCGAAGCCTCCGATGCCTCCTGCGCCACCGGCCAAAAAAGATTAGCCATCAGCGGATGGCGCCGAGCGCCATCTTCACACCGGCTTATTACGCGTCTGTCCAGTGAAAAACACTCTAATCGCGATCCTTGTCCTTCTGGTTATTTGGTTTGGGGCAGCACTCATCCGCGTGGAAAACGAGCGATACGCCTTGGCTACCGGTCTGTGCACCTTCGACGCGAAATCAATGGAACCGTTAAGCAAATGCACGAAGAACGCGCACACCAGAACTAGCCCGCTCTGGCACCTCTACTACGCGCTGTTTCCCTGAGAAGCTTGAACATGGCTAGCCAAGCGCTTGCGTATTAGTAGCTCGATCTGATCACGAAGAGGCTCCGCCTCCTCTTCCAAGATCTTCCAGCCTTCGTTCTGCAGTTTGAAGTCGCGCGCTTCCACTCCCACCATTTTTTTGCTGATCGAAGACCAAAGAAGTGTCTCCATCTCTTTGAGTTTTGCCTTTAGCTCTTCCGAAAAGAAGATCGCATTCGAGGCGAGGAACCGTTGGTACTCGCCATAGATTTTTCTGACACTCGCTGTTTTGTACAGAAACTTGATGTCCGACCAGACCTTCTGACGGTCGCGCCGATCAGCGTCACGAACCTGCTGCTTTTGCATCTCCATCATTTCGTCGCCATCGAGAAACTCCTCAAGCTCGGTGTCGCTCAAACGTGACACGTCAGACTCAGATTGGATAGGTGAGACGTACCACCGGATGTTGATAAACGCCAGATCGAGCTTATCCCACACGCCGGGTAGCACCGTGAAATCTCGCTCCTGGAACTTCAGCGCTCCGCTAAGCATCGAGTCAATCTCGACCTTGAGCCTCGCAACGATCACGTTTTGGTCGTGCTTCAAAGATTCCAATCGGGCGGCGAACTTGTGATCGATGTAGGACTTGCCGAGAAACTGGAACACGCCAACCGCGATTGCCGCACCACCGCCTGCATAAAGAACAAGCTTGCCCAAGATTGACAGTAGTTCGTTTTCCATACGGCGAATGTAACCCTGCGCCTACGATTTCGCCTCATGCAACCATTCAACAGGTGATCTTCACTGCCAGACGCCAGTTCGCATCTGAACAGCCAGACGCTTTGCGCGCGCTGGCGTTTGCTCAGCCCACTTTGACTTGAGCATGTTGTCGGCTGCGAAGGTGTACTTGCCTTCTTCGATCAGCGCCAAGGTGTTCTTGAAGCCGAGCAGACCATCGACGCCAAGCTGGAACGACATGTTGACCAAGGCACCGAAGCGAACATCGTCCAGCTTCTGCGTCCATGGCAGACGACTGCGCAGTTCGGCCACACGTTTGTCGATGTCGTTGTTGAGCAGGTAAGCGCTTTCCTCAACAGTCAGCCCTCCCCCTTTGCGCTTGTCGATCAGACGGCCAACACCAATCGTCCAGTAGCCGAGGTGGTCTTGATACGCAGAGAGCACTTCACCCTCATCGCGTCGAAGTTGGGTTGTCAATTCAGCCTTCATTGCGTAAAGCCTTCTGAGGGATCGGACGCAAGACGACAACGAGCACCAAGCACACGAGACGAATCGCATCCTTGTACTCAGGCTCGATGAACGGGATCAGCGCCGAGTGCTCGGCAACGATTTGAAGAATCTCAGGGAGCAGCACACCAACAGTTGCGGCGAGCCAACTCCATGATTTCCAGAAGTTGGGGATGAAGCTCATCGGCGACCCCTTGCGTTCAGAGCCACTTCAAGTTCAAGCACGCGGATGCGACGGTCGATCTCTTCAAGCTTGCCATCGTGGCTCTTGACCTGATTGGCGACGGTCTCGAACTTGTACGTCAGTGTTTCCGTCAGGCGGTCCATCTTCCAGATGAGCGTGAAGCCACCAATGATGAGTGCCGTGATGAGAGGGCCGAGGATCGCCGCCGCAGCTTTCGTCAAGCTGATCGGCTGGTTGGTTGGAGTTGTCATGGAGATTGTCATTTTTGTTATGCCCCTTATTTATGCTGAGCCGTCGATCAAGGCGCGGTGTAGTGCACCCTGAGCTGGATGTGATCCACGCTGATCGTGCTTGGTGCACCCATGAAATTTGTTGCGTAGAAAATCAGACCGAAGCTGGTGCTGTTGAGAATGCTCACGGTCAGTGTTTCCGTAAACGTTTCGCCCAGATCGTTTGAGAACTTTCCCCAGGACGCATCAACACCACCCGTTGTTGAGCCGCCGCTCTGGTAGGACTCCGTAGTTGTGAGATCAATGGTCGAGCTGTTCTCGAACATGCCTACCCCATAGAAGTTGGCCTCGGTGGCCAATGCCATGGTCGATGGAGACATACTGCCAGCGTGGCTGGTAGACGCTTTCACCTCAATGCGGAACTCGATTCCGTTGATGATCGAGCCGCTCGGCACGCTCGCGTTGAAGTTGTAGGCAAGAAGCGCCGCCGCAGTACCGCCGGGCGGCAGCGTGCAGGTTGCATAGGCGTTGTCGCTCGAAACGATGTTGCCCGTATTGGCGAACACGTAGTCGAAATCGGTCGACGTGGAAGTGCTCCCGGGACTCAGCCACCCGGTGTTCGTTGGGCCTGTAGGCGCTCCGCCGCGAAAGGTCCGTGCAGCAAACGTCATGCTGGCACCCCTGAGTAAGCACCTTCCCAATGTGATGCGGAGGACACATAGGTCAGGATCAACCAGGTTGCGCGCGATGCTACGGATTCAAGATTGCCAGCAGCCTTGACGGAAGACGGTAGTGTGACCGTGCGACCACCCGTACCGTCTTGAACGAATCGAATGTTAATCGTCTGTCCGTCCGTTGGGTTGTTGATCGTCAGCGTCGTGATGTTCCCTGTCAAAGTGCCAACGTAGAAGACGTTTGACGAAGCAGCGTTGATCGTTGTTGTTGTGCCGTACGTGATGCTTGACGGGGATGTGAGAGCCTTTGAAGAGACAACCAGAGAGCCAGCGGACGAGATAGTCAGATCGCCAGTGAAAGCCGCACCGGCAAGATTCGCTTTCAGGTTCAGCGCCGTAGTCATGGCAGTGGAAACTGGCTTCGCTGTATCCTCCGTGTTGTCTACGTTGGGTAGGCCGACCATAGCTTTCGTGACGCCCGACACCGTACCGGTAAACGTAGGCGATGCCAGTGGTGCCTTCAAGTTGAGCGCCGTCTGTTGCGCCGTTGAAACTGGCTTGCTCGCATCCGCGGTGTCGTCCACTTGGCCGAGACCAACCATGCTCTTTGTGATACCCGTCACTGTGCCGGTGAACGTTGGGGAGGCGATGCTCGCCTTCGCATTGAGCGCCGTCTGTGTTGCCGTGCTGACTGGTTTGCTCGCGTCAGAAGTGTTGTCCACGTCCGAAAGGGAAACATCGTCCTTCGTGAGCACCACGACACCTGATCTTCCATTGATGCTCACAACGCCAGCGCCACCTCCAGACTCCAGATCTTCGAGCGCTTGCTGTAGGTCTTCCCAGATCACCTCAGAAGCAGCAAGCGAGACACCTGCGGACGCAGCTGAAGCGGATGCACTGCTCTTGGAGATCAGCGCGGCAGCAGCTGAAGCAGAGGCCTCCACAGCCGACGCGGCGGCGTTGTTCCTTGACGTGCTCGCATCTATTGCGCTGAGTGCCGCAGCGGTGGCATACGCCTGTGCATCACCGACGCTCGCAACAATCGACGCAGCACTGAGCGCCGATGCTTCCGCACTGTTCGCCGAAGCCGTCTCGCTAATGGCTGCGTTGCTCGCTGACAGCGCAGCGTTGTCAGCCATCGCGGTTGCCGTGTTCGAATGGGTTTCGGCTTCAGTTGCGGATGTCAGAGCATCGGCCGCACTCGCCGCAGCATTGACTTCGCTAGTGTGAGCAGCAGCCGCGCTTCCAGCAGCCTGTAGTACTGGGCTTGCCAACGCCGTTTCGACCCAGTGCTTCGTTGCTGCATCCTGTGCACTGACAGGATCGCCGACATTGATGATACGGAACGTTCCTGCATTCCATGTGTTGCCCAGGTCGAGCGTCAGAGTGCCAAGGCGCGTGTCCTGTGCAGCCATCCACAGCCGGTCGAAGTCACGATCAAGCGTTGCTGTCGGAATCGCGGCTGCCTCTTGGTAGTCGATGCTGCGTTCCAGTTCGATACGACGCTGGAGACGAACACGCGTGCCGGTCGTTGGGGCAACAGTGAAGACGACCGTGCCGCCCGATTGGTTGTCTGCACCCGTGACTGTGAAGCCAGAGCCTTGCAGCACCCCGTTCAGGTACACCTTCAGGTCTGCTGGTGTCGTGATGTAGTACGTGTAGTTGAACGTCCTGGCAGAGCCGTTGCCCAAGTACTCGTTGATTGGATTCTGAACACTGATCGTCATCGCTTTCCCTTATTCTTTTTCTTGGATGTCAAACTGAGGCAACAGAGCGATCAGTTGTTGCTCGTCCGGTGTCGAGCGAATACCCGCTTGCACTTCATCGAACAGTTCATAGCAGCGAGCCCATACGACAGAACGCCATGCGCGGAACGTGCGGCCCTCGTCTTGGAACTTCTGCACCGCTGGTTCTTCCGCGTACGTCACAGCGCTGTTGACGTTGTCATAGCCGAAGCCCTGCGCCATCGTGTCCATGTACTTCTGAACCGCAGCAACGAGGCGCGTCTGTACGTCTTGCTCTGTCTCGGGTGCCGGTGGTGGCAGGTTGAGGAATGCAGCTGGATCGAACTTGATCGGTTCAGGCTCGCTCAGCGGAACGACTACCGGTGCTTGTGGAACTGGAATGTCCTCAACAACCCATGCACCTCTTGACCAACGAACGCGCTGGCCGGTGTTGACTGATGGGGGTTCTACTTCGACACAATCGCCGGGGATGAGGTACACACCGGGCTCAAGTGGTGACAGGTCGCTGTCGTCTAGCATGACCGGCCCCATGTAGAGGCGCGTGTCTGGATGGAAGGAGTGAACGATCTTTGTCATTCTTGGCCTTAGTATTTGATGATGGGCAAGTACGCACGGTTGCGAGGACGTGCTTCTGTTCCACCTGAGTTCTGATTTGTGATGCCCGTGACGCGGGCAACGATCGACAAGCCTGTGCCTGCGCCGTAGATGCCGATGTTGGTTCCAGCGCCGCCAATGCCAACGTTGTGGCCGTGACTGCCCGCGCCATCCGTTCCCTTGCCAACGTCGCCGTCAACAAGACGGCCTGCGAAACCAACGCTGCCTGAACCGACGCCAGATACTTGTGGTGCGATGTACCCGTGGGCGTGATGACCTTGAGCGTCTGTCCAAGCGCTGTGTGCGTGCCCCGGGTCATAGACGCCGTGAGCGTGTCCGGGGTCGCTGGTCGAGTGCGCGTGGCCCGGATCGGTGACCGTGTGCGAATGCGCGAGGTTGTCGGATGCCTGCTCGGAACCGAACGCACGGCCTGCATCGATGCCGCGTCCGTCATCCCAGCCACGGTCGAAATTGCCTCGGTCGTCAGGGACGTTGAATGTGGTCGATCCATCACCGGCGCCGAACGTTGTCCCGATCACTGCAAATAGGGCTGCATAGGTCACACGAGAGATCGCCGCGCCGTTTCGCTTCAGCCAACCAGTCGGAACCGTTGTCCCTGCGAAGTGCATGACGGCACCTGGAGGTGCAGCCTGAGTGATCGCCGTTTGCTGTGCGGTGCTGATCGGCTTGTTGATGTCGGATGTGTTGTCCGCATTCGTCAAACCCACATCGGCCTTGGTCAGAACGACGATGCCGCCACGCCCGTTGATCGAAGCGACTGAGCCGTCAGCCAGCGCGTCAATAATTTCTTGCTTCGTTGCTGCTGAGTACGCTGCATCTGCTGCGGCCGCCGCTGCTGAGCCAGACGCTTCAGCAGCCTTTGTTGTAGCAATCCCGGCCTGTGTTGTCGCCGTGTTCTTGTACGCCAGTGCGTTTGCCTCTGAGGTAGCTGCTGCACTCTGCGATGCCAAAGCTGCTGCCGCACTCGCTGCTGCCTCTGCTGCCTTCGTTGTTGAGATGCCCGCCTGTGCGCTGGATGTCGATGCGGACGATGCCGCTGCGTTCTGTGATGCCAACGCTGCTGCTGCTGAAGCTGCTGCCTCTGCGGCCTTCGTGGTCGAGATGCCAGCCTGTGCTGTGGCCTGAGTCAGCTGAGAGGTCATCGCCGTCTCAGTCCATACCTTCGTCACCGCATCCTGTGCATTGATCGGGTTGGCGAGGTTGATGATCCGTTGGTTCTTCGCATCGAGGATGTCGCCGCCGACGATTTCCAGAGCCGCTGCACGACCGTCCTGCACCGCGAACCACAAGCGGTCGAAGTCACGGTCCAATGTGTCGGTTGGGATCGCTGCCGCTTCTTGGTAGTCGGTGTCACGGTCAAGCGCAACGAGGCGCTGCAAGATGACCAGCACGCCAAGAGCAGGAGCCGTCGAGAAGACGACTGCACCACCTGTAGCGTTGTCCACTCCGGTGATCGTGTAGCCGGATGATTGAAGTACCCCGTTCAGGTACACCTTCATGTCTTCCGCATCGAGCAGCCGATACGGGTATGCAAAGCTCACCGCCGAGCCGTTGCCCATGTATTTCTTGATTGGGTCTTGTACTGAGACTGTCATCGTCCCCCCTTGTTGTTTTTCTTATTTATGGGTAGCCGTCATGCGTAGTCGCGCTCGATGTCGATCACGGTTCCGAACGCTCGGTACGGCTCGAAGCCGTTCGGATCAAGCGCAGCACCTGAGCGCAGCGAGATCGGCAACAGGTGGATCGCCTTCGCTGGGGCGTCAATGAAGTCGTCCTTGCCCTTCATGAAGCGAGGGTTGAAGTCACGAAGCTGTGAAAGGAACTGCGTGTCCATCACGCTCTCATGCACGTACAAGATGCCCGCACTGAGCGGCGTCTCGTAGGCCGTCTGGATCGATTCGGACTTCTTGGTGGACGTGTGCTTGCCGTCGATGGCGATCCCGAGGCCCGCTGTGTGCTTGAGCAGTAGTTGTGGCACGAACGAACCGATGCCGTTCGTCTCGATGTAGCAAGTGGGAACGTGGAAGTCGATCAGCAGCTTGCGCACCTGTTCGCACTGGCGTTCGATCTCTCCCACCAGAGACACCGTGCGGTGGATGAAGATTTGTCCGTCCTGTGTGCAAAGGACGATGGCAAGAACTGAGTTGTCCCGGCCTGCCTTCGACAGCGACGGGTCCCAGAACGCACAGTGCGCTGTGATCTTCTTGCCGTCGAGGCGATAGAGCTTGCTGCCGTTCGACTCGATGAACTCAGGCTCACCCTTGTAGGTGCGGATGAATGCGGGGTCGAGGTAGCTGTCTTCCGCCAGCGTCGGGATCAACTGGTACTGGGAATAGAACTCAGCCTTGCCCCGGCATGCACGTTGAACCTGTTCGATCAGCTCCAGCGGCCAACGCTCAGGCCAGTTTGATACCCCGGTGCATGCAGGCCACTCGCCGCTCACGTTCTCAAGGAACGGCACGCGGAACGATGAAGCTCCACGGTCAATCATTTCCGGGTAGATCGAATCGACGGCGTGAGGTGTGCCGATGAACAGGCGCTTGCCGTTCGGATGCAGCAGGCGTGCAGATTCAGAGATGCGGGTGCGGAGGTCGTCGCGCAATGGCTCAGACCTGGCCGTGTTCAGAACCTCGCAATCGTCATAGACGAGGATGTGTGCGCGGAAGCCGGTGACGTTGGAGAAGATGCCGCGTGCTGTGACGCTGAGGTTTCGACCTGATGTGGCTCCACGGACTCGAAACCCTCGTTCAGTCCACTTGTTTGTTGAACTGAGAAGGTGCGAACAGTGCGGGTGGTTCGTGATGATCTTGGCGATGTCGCTGGACATCTTCATCGCCAGTGAGTCGTCGGCAGACTGGATCAGGAACAGCAGCGTTGGGTCTTTCGCTAGACGCCAAGCGATCCATGCAGCACTGAGCGATGACTTGCTCGCACCACGGAAGCACTGCATCACCCCTACGTTGTTCAGCCATTGGTCGTCGTTCTCAAGGAAGTCAACCATGTCCCAGTGGAAGGACGGGACGGAAGCAAACCCTTCCATGACGGCATACACCGCATAGAACTCCCTGAAACCTACTGTCGTGCCGTCAACTTGCTCGTATGTGATCGAGCTTTGCTTCTTGTTTGCCAAAGAAAATACCCCCTGAGGCCGTAGCCGTCAGGGGGTATTTATGGAAAGCGGGAGATGCGCTTATGCGGTCGGGAACTCCTTGGCGTACCACTCTTCAGAACGCTCGCGCATCACGGCATCACACGCCGCCTGTTTGCGTTTCTTGCTGGCGGCATGCTTCTCAAGGAAGTGGCGACCGATCTTGTAGGCGAACCACGCCACCGTGTACGAACCGATCAGTGCTAGAAGATTCATCAATAGGGTCATGCTGCCTCCTGAATTTGGTTGAGAACGCTTGCGGCTTGCATCGTCGCTTGCTGTGGTGCCAGATGAGCGTATCGGGTGGTGGTCGTTGGGGACGAGTGGCCGAGCTGGTGCTGAACAACGTATAGCGACACACCTGCCTGAACGAGACGCGATGCATGCGTGTGACGTAGCGTATGGAACGAGCAGCCGGTGATCCCTGCCCTCTCGCATGCGCTCTTGAAAGCAGCACGGCACTTCAACGTCCCGCGACCCTTACCCTTTGTGCGCTGGATCATTCCTTCGAACACCATCGTCTGCTCTTCAGCCTTTGAAGCGAGGCGGTCTGTCAGCACTTCGTACACTCGGTTCGTCATCGCAAGTGCAGATTCGTTGTCCACCTTCGAGCGATACAGCTGAATCTGCCGCTTGTCCATGTCGATGTCTGACCACTTCAAGTTCTGAAGCTCACCCATACGACAACCGATGTCGAGCAGCATCACAGCGAAGTGAAGTGCGTTCACGCGGCACAGCTTGGTGAAGTCGTTGTCAGCGTCGAGTGTGCGGGACAGTTCGATCAGCAACTTCTTCTCTTCTGGCATCGAGAGGAAACGCAGGCGGCCAGGATTCGCGTTCAGCTTGTTCGCCTTCTTCAGTTCATCGAAGTCGATGTCAGGTACTTGGTAGCCGAGGCGCTTGACGTGCTTGAACACGACACTGAGGAACACAAGCTCATAGAGGATCGTTGTGTTCTTGTTCCCCTCATTGCGACGCTCGTTGATCAGCTTCTGGATGTCTTTGTCCTTGTACGTCTCGATTGATTCGTCCCGAAGGCCATAGACACGCAGCATCTTGTGCGTTCGGTTGCATCGCTTCTTGCCGAACAGCTTGGTGCTGCATGTGGTGTACGTGGTCGGGATCGTCGTGTGGCGGTTGTCCTTGAAGTACTGAGCGATTGCCTCACTCAGCTTCATACGGTCCGGCTCGTCCACTTCCCCAAGCGCGACCTTTTTGTAGACCTCATCACGGTACTTGCTGACGTACTGAGTGGCGAGGTGGCGGCTTGATGTTCCGGTTGATCCAGAGTACGTCTTACCCATGTAGTTGAATCGGAAGTGGAAGTTCGTGCTGTTCTTTGGTTTGCGGATCATGGTTGCCTTTCATTGCAGTTGAGGTGATGTCTACCCTCCCCTGTATTTATGAGAAAGACAACGGGAATGACCTGTTCGTCCCGGCAGAACCGCCGCGGTGCTCCCAGTTGTTGAAATGGGGTTCAGCCAGGACGGTGCTCGCTCCATCAACAAGGAGAGCGAATGCTTGAACTAGGAAAAGTGGTTGCCACGAAAGGCGCAATCGGGGCCTTCGATGACAGCGGAGAGAACCCTGTCACGTACATCACGAGACATGCGAAAGGCGATTGGGGTGATCTGCAAACAGCAGACAAGGAGGCGAACGAGTACGCTGTGGCGAATGGCTTGCGCGTCCTGAGCGTGTATTTCCTGCCACCAACGAACGTCAAGATTTACATCATCACTGAGTGGGATCGATCAGTGACAACGGTGCTGCTGCCAGACGAGTACTGAAGCACATCCACCAAAAGCGAAGGGGCCTTGCGGCCCCTTTTTTATTGTTCGTACTGCAACAGGAAGGTTGCGAGCGCTGCTGTCATCACCGGCACGCCGTCTGAGTCGTACTGCTTCAGCTTCTGTGTCGCTTGCCGAATCTGGCTTGAGGTCACCTCGCCCGCTTGGTTGCCCGGTTGTGACTTCCATTCCTCGAAGTCGCGTTTCAATCGTTCGTTCATGTTGTTCTCCTTGGTCCTGTACTTATGGCTCAGAACTCAACGGTGTCCAGCCATGCTTCGTTGTACTTGCGCTCTGCCTTCTTCGCTGCAACACGCTCGATGATTGCGTCCTGCTTGATCACCTTGCCGCCGGCGTATGGGTGTGCTGCGGTCCAGTGCGTGCAGTTGAATGAGTCCACCGACTGCACGACCTGATAGCCGCGACCTGGCTCCATCGTTGCGATGGTGTCTCTGTCCGCCATGATCATTCCGGCGAACGTGAATTCCTTGCCCTTCTCACCGACATGCCAGAGCTTGTACTTGACCACATGGCCGAAGATTTCTGTGACGCGGATCGTGATGACTGGGTGCTGTAGTGCTGCGTT
The DNA here is from genome assembly GCA_021527465.2 of Geoglossum glabrum. Taxonomy (NCBI): domain Eukaryota; kingdom Fungi; phylum Ascomycota; class Geoglossomycetes; order Geoglossales; family Geoglossaceae; genus Geoglossum; species Geoglossum glabrum. The sequence continues at coordinate 26,734 of JAJDFE020000335.1, read as the reverse complement.
TGTGCTGTTCATTTGTGTTTCCTCCTCAAGAAAAATGAATGGGTCGGGAGTCGAGCACCACGTGTGCTGTTCTCACCGACCCATTTATTTAGAGAAGGTCGTCAGAAAACCGAAGAAATTGCTCAGTTCCCCAGCGAACAATCATTCCAATTCTGGTTGCTTGTCCCTCCATGCTCTGTACTCTTCAAGCAGCATCGACAGATCGGTTCGCAGATCACCAGTGAGTGGTGTCTGTCCGTACGTGATGCGCTCATGGTTGAGCGGTCCTCTCACCACATCGTCATGCAGCAGCGAGCCAATCGCTCCGAGATACCAGCGGTAAGTCATTTCTGTTGCGTTCATGCTGCACCTCCTTCCAGTCGCTTCCCGATCTTCTTGAATGCCTTCTTGCGCTCCTTCTTGGGCAACGGTGTCGTGATCTCCAACAGATCAATCGACTGATCAATCTCCCTCAGACGCTTGAGCGTCCAGCCGAACTCGGGTGAAAGAACATCCTTCATCTCCTTGAGATCGCTGATTGCCGTATCCCACTTCGTGACAAGGTCCCAAACCGCTTCATTCAGAGCGCATGCATCGATCTCTGCTCGCCTCCACAGGTCTTCGATCAGTTGCTTCCGCAACTCATCCGACATGTCTTCGTCGCGCTGGTCGATCAACCGATGAAACGGAGGGCATTCGTTGCCCCAGGACGTTTGGACTCGGACGGCCTTCATGCTGCACCTCCCTTCTTCTCAGCCTTGGTGATCTTCTTCATCGCCTTCTGCATCAACTCGAACTGCCACTCGTAGTCGCCCAGCTCGTCCAGCTCTCCCAAGACGCCGATTGCGTGGGCAGACTGAACCGCGCAGTTGAAGGCCATGCACGCTGAGTCGCTGGTCCACGGCCTTCCGGCGAAGTCGCCTAGTTCCGTGTGATGCCCAAGGTAGGTACACACATCGTCGAACTGGCACCAGACCATTTGGAAAAGCATCTCGTACTTCTCCTTCCAGCTCATCGCCTCAAGCCCGTGCGCCGGAGTGTTGATCATTGCCACGTTGAATTTCTGTTTCTTACTCATTTAAATTGCTCCTTTAAGAATGTCTTGTTGAATAGAAGTCAGGGGAAATCCCAGCTTCGCCTTTGCCTCAAGCCACATCTGAGCTTGCGTGGAAGTGATCTCCATCACATTCTTTTCAGTGGCAGAAGAGATGAATAGCCGCTCACAACAGCCACATTTGTACAAATAGAACGTATCGCTCATAAAACTCCTTAGTAAATTGAAAATCCAAAGCAAAAATGAACCTCATTCATTTCTGAATAGGCTCCAAACCGATAACACTGCGGGCGCAGCAAAGCCAACTCAGTTCTTTCATTTCAGAACCTTTAGCAATACCTCTTCCCCGCACAAATTGTTAAAGAGCAACCCTCTTTCGAGGCATTCGTTCTGGCGATGCAGAGGCGATGAGTTAATGTATTTTTTTGACGCCAAGAATTCGCTAGGCAATTAATTGCTCCAATTGATCTGTTATGCTTTTTGGATGGAAAAGAACCCGTACAAACTCTGGTGGAGATGCCTTCAGCTGGTCCCGTTGAAGGACTGGAAGGCGTCGGTGAGGAAGGACCTCGGCACGGCGCAGTCGCTCTCGTTTGAGGACTGGTGGGATGAGGTGGGCGAGCTGCTGGAAGAAGTGCCGCCGTTCCTGTCAGAGGTGATCGAGGACAAGGAGGCGGCTCGCCAATGGAGCCTCTGGGAGACGGACGAGCTCGGGCTGAACGAGGCTGTGCTGCTCGTCAACCTTGCGAACCCAACATCGGTGCTCCTGGCCGACATCGAGCAGAAGCTGAAGTCACTGAAGAAGGTCAAGCGTGGCCGACCCGTGCGGGAGTCGTTTGCCGAATACCCCCTTGCGCGCCTACCGAACGTTGCGCAGATCAACAAGCTGCTGGATGTCTTCCATGCGCGGGTGATCGAGGAAAAGAAACTGTGGGAGGTGGCAGTCGAACTTCGCCTTGCCCCTCAGGCCAAGCCAAGCGATGCGGACGGAAAGAACATCCTGAACGCCGTTGCTGGCCGTGCCGTCAAGCAGGCGCATGCGCTGATCTACAACGCCAGCCAAGGGTCATTCCCCTCGTACTAGCTTTTGGACGGCTGGCGGTAGCTCGTTGTGCTCGGCTAGGTACGCCACCGTGTAGTCGTACAGGTCGAGGAAGTCTTGATGGCCTTCCTCCGCTTCGAACTGCGTGCCGTAGTACCTGACCTTCTCGGCCAGGTTGTCCAGCACCTTCCATTCCTCGGCAGCAACCAGCAGCTCAAAGTCGGCCCGGGATGCATTCGCTACGAACTTCCACTCGTGCCTGCTGATGCCGTGGATGTCAGTCAAGAGGAAGCTCCGACTGCACAGCCAGAAGCAGTTGGTACTTCGACTGTGCAAGCTGTGCCTGTAGCTTGGATCGCTTCAGGCTGCGGTGGAGGTTGAATGTGTGGATCAGCAGTGCGCCGATTGCGAGCGGTGTGAGGATGGTGATGAGTTCCATGAGTGCTTCCTTTCAAGATGCACTTCTATTTATGCGGAGGACCCATCCCGCTTCGATTTCCCCGGCAAGGAATGTTGTGTTCGATCCGTCATAAATACAGGCATGAAGGAGACCAACATGAACATCGACAAACTCAACGCTGCATGGCCTCTATTTGAGAAGTCCTGTGCCGCATCCAAACGTCGCCAGCATCTGAATGAAAAGCTGCGCCACCCGAACGACATGACACTCGATGAGATGAAGGCTACCGCCAGAGAGTGCGCCCGTCTCGCTCAAGAAGCCGTAGACCTGTTCGCACAGTACCGAGAGCAGTCAGGTTCTTTACCCCATTAAAAAGAAAAACATTGGGGTAAAAATAAATGTTAGCAACCATTAACCTATTTTTTGCTTCGTTTCTGTCCATCGTCATAAATACCCATGTAGCTTTGGACGGCGCACAAAATCATCGAGACAGATTTCTCTGAAACCCCTGACAACGTGCGCCGTCCAGCAAAGCAACGTCAGGGGTTTTCCTTTTGGGATTCACCAACCTAACTTCTCAGCACTATGCCGAGAGACTGGGTGAGAGATCAGATGAACGTGTCCCAACACTTGCAACGTCTGACAGTATCGCCAGAGCACATAGCTCAAACCTGCACCGGGTTCTCTATTGACCAGTGAGTATCAGGAGACCGAACGGATCACTTCACAACTGGTTCATCAATAAAGCGGAAACTTACTGCGAGTACGACGTTAGGCAGGCATGGTCAGAGTCTCTCACCGCAACAAAATTGCGGCAGGCATTAGGGATAACTGTATCTAAAATTTCTTAAATGAAATCAATCAACTGAACAGATGCGACGAAAGGAGCAGATGTGAAGGTGATTCGCGCAGCGACAAGTTGATCTCCTCTCCGGCTTCAGTCAAACTCAACAAGCAGATGAATTAAATGACGGAGACGACTCGACTTCCCTACAAATGAGTGCTCAAGGTATTAGAAACCCCTTGCGGACCACTGTATGCATTGATTTGCCCATCAGTAAATCTAACAAGCAGGTGAAGAAGCTGTACATCCGACACCTGCTTGGCTTCGAATTACTTGGTACGGACGAGCGTATAGCCGTCTGCCGTCTTAGTGAAGGTGAACTGCGATTTACTATCCGGATCACCAACGATTACATAAGCGGGCAGCTCCTTCCCTCCACCCTGAGCGACCAACAAAGGCTGCGCTTCCAGCAAAACTCGGAAAAGCTCAGTCAAATCTGGATGTCCTTCGATGGGCGCGCCAATTGGGCCTTCTTTAAGCTGCATTTTCTTTTTCCTCTGTATCGACCAAAAACGGTCAACAACATTCTTGCATAAATAGATGTGCTGCCTGCGAAGGCTGCATCTCCTCAAGAAACTAGTAACGCAAACGATAAGGTCCACATCTCTCGCAGTTGTGGGCCTTTTGTTTTTCCATTCAGGAATAGCTAGCACGAAAAATCATTTCGCATCAACCCATAAATAGGTGATACGTCAAAGGATTTCCATGTACGGACGACAACCAAACCCAGCCATTCCGGTTCACATCTACTTCATCTACACAGCAGATGGACGGAAATTCCAGACACAGAAGCCAGTACTGGGTGTATCACTTGCCAAACATGTCGCGTTCTATTTGAAGCAACTGCACAAGCAAGGATGGATTGACGATGACGAGCTTGTTAGGCAGATTGTCAAGCTCAACAAGATCATGAAGGAGTTCAATGCATCCTTCGTTGAGCGTCGCCTGAAAGCTGTCGGCAGCTACCACAGACGGAAAAAAGAAAAGGGCCTTGCGGCCCTTGAGGATTGATGTGAGGTCGTCTTACTTCTTCACGACCTTCTTTGCCGCGACCTTCCGTGGTGCCTTCGGCTCCTTAGGAGCTTTCGGCTCTCGCTTCCTGCGGTAGACCACCCGTGCCGTCTCGCCGACCTTCTGCTTAGCCAGGAAGTCCAGCAGCTTCAACATCGAGACGGAATGCTTCGTCGCCAGCTCTTCCAGCTGCCCAACCACCTCAGGCATCCCCTCCATGTCAGCAGCCAGTTCCTTCGTCTTCGACTGCTCCTTCTCTAGACGAGCTTTGAGGTTTGCCATCCGTTCCGCCCTCGCCTTTTCCTCCTTCGCAATCAGAGCTTCCAGTTGAGCTTGACGCTTGGACATCGCAGCAGAGGTAGCAGTGGTTTGTTCGGTCATGATTGTTTCCTTGAATCAAATAAGTGAATTTAGATAAATGAATTGAATTACTTCTTTTTGTATGTCAGCAGTGCATTGATGAACTTCTCCTTTTCCGTTTGAGACATCCGAACCCTCCACTCATCAGCCTCAATAGAGAACATGATGTTTTGGAAGTACTGATCAACAAACTGAAATGCCTCGCCAAAAGACTTCCCCTTGACCGACACCAGCAGTTCTTTAATCGTTTCGTTCATTTCGTTTCCTTGGTTTGTTAATCGATGACGTGACCATCAACACGAGTTCAATCAAGGTCAACATCTCAAGTGGAAATGAGCTGACATCTCAGTCTGGCATTTGTTTTTCTCCTGCAAACGCCCATGTCAAAAACCTCCTTGACCAGATCAATAGCATCAAGAAGACATCCAAGATAGACATGGATGAATTGACTAATAGAAGAGAAGGAGTGAGGGAGGCAATGAAACCAACGAAGAACAGCCGCAGTTCTTCTATTGCCAGCTCAACTCTTCAAGACAGTCAGACGGTTTCGATGCCGTCCTTACTGCCAAAAGAGTGGCCTCCGTGAGCTTTATCGATGCGTGAGACGAGCTGGACAGACCTGCATTTGTCTGTGGTACCTCACAAATTGAATCGATCCTGCTGCCGCGGTGGCCGATTCAAATCTTGAATCGCTGGGGCGCGGTCGATTCAAATAGTTTTAGCCGGCTAAAACCCTATTGTTTTTGACGTGCTCCCTGCATCAGCTTTGGGATCACATCGCGGCTGTAGCTGGGAGGAAGCATGTCATCCATAGTGATTTGCTCACCCACCTCCTAGAAGGCATTTCCCAGACGTGCCGGTGCCATCCCACCAGCCAGACCGTTTCAATCGCTTCTCGGCCGTTCTACGGCCTGCAATCCCCATCGAGAGCTGACGAGCTCTGCACCCAGCGACAGCGACATTGCTTCAGGCTGAACCGTTCGCTGGGGAAGCTCACAGTGATGAATGCTGGGTGTTCGCTGCGGAGAACTTTTTGGCTCGACCGTATGGCTCCCCGGCGAAAAACGGGTATGCCCCAGAGAGGAATTTGCCCAGAATTTTTATAGACGACTTTGAAATTGCGCGATTTTTCATAACCGTCTATTCCGGGGCCGGTGCTCTAAAGGTCTATCCAACTTCTTTCCATAAATAACCCTGTTCAAACAAACCGAATAGGGAGAAATGAAATGGGAAAAGGAAGTAAAGGACCGAGCATGCAGGATCAATTGATGCTTCAGCTCCAGGCTGAAGCACGTGCTGCTGCTGAACGTGACCGCCTGAAGGCAGAGCAAGACGCCGAGCGAAGCCGCATCGACAACCAGATGTCGTTCGAACGCGAGGCTCAAAGCCAACGAATGCTGCAACTCCAGCAGCAGTCCGACCAACAACGCCAGCAGTACCAAGACCAACTGGCGGCGGACAAGCAGAAAGAGCAAGACCGCCTGTTGCAGGAAGAGCAGCAAAAGGAACTGGCGGCACAACAAGAAGCTGAGAAGGCACGCAACAACAGCGAACTCAACAGCCAACAACTCGCCGCAGACCAAGCACGCCGCAAGACGTACCTCGAGTCGTTCTATTACTTGGATGACGACAACAACTACGACGACGCCAACCAAAGCCTGAGCACGCGACGCAAGCAAGCGTCCAAGGCTCAGTAAGGGGCGTCCTCATGGCACTAACACGGGTCACAGAGAAACGTACCGGCCAACGCGCTGTGTACGAAGGCAACGGCGAGAACATGGCCGTGTCCGGCACACAGGACTACCAGTACGACTGGGCGACAGGATGGACGAGCGAAGAGACAGGCCAGTTCTACGCGCTGGCACCAGCGGGATTCGAGGCATACGGCGGTACGGAACACAACGGCCAGCAGTACCTGAACTCCTCGTACGTCCAGCAGCGCGAACAAGTCGTCAAGCAGTTGGACTGGGACTACCAGCTTGCGCGCGAGCGTGAGCAGATCGAAGCGCAGAACGCCACACAACGCGCTGAATGGCAATCACAGCTTCAGGCGCAGGCCGATGCATTCAACCAGCAACAGGCAGAGCTTCAACGTCAACAGGCAGCACAGGCGGCTCAGTTCGAAGCAGAACGTGCAGCACGTGAGGCAGAGCGCGTAGCTGCGGAGAAGGCGAAGCAAGAGAAGTTGGCGGCTGAACAAAAGATCAGCAGCGAGACGATGTTGGGCGACATGTTGCGTGTTGCGAACGTCAAGGACAACGACTTGGTTGCGCAAGAGGACAAGAAGGTTCTCGGTGCAGATGACAAGCAGCAGTTGTTCGCTCCTGGCCAACAAGACGAAGAAGAAAAAACAAAAGCGAAGCAATCCCTCCTTGAGCGAATCATGACGAGCGGAGTGACCGGCGCACCAAAACAATAAAAACAAGAAAGGTCGCTATGGGAGACAACAAAGGACAAGAGATCCTGAAGTCATTCAAACGCTTGCAATCACAACGCAGCGTTCTTGAACAGACATGGAAGGAAGCTTTCGAATACTCGTACCCGCTGCGAGGTCAAGGTTTCTACGGCAACGACGATCCATTCACGAATGCAACGAGAGCACGCACGGATCAAGCCAAACTGTTTGACAGCACAGGGACGGATGCATGCCGTCTGTTGTCTGCATCAATGATCGGCGGCCTGACACCGAGTACGTCTCAGTGGTTCAGTCTTGCCGTCCCGAACACACCTGACGCCTACATTCCGCGGCCTGTGCGTGCGTGGTTGCAGCAGTCGTCCGAGACGCTGTTCTCGATGATCCACTCTTCCAACTACAACGCTGAGGCGTACGAGTTCTTCATCGACATCGCGGTTGCTGGTCAGGCTGGATTGTTCATTGAGATGAACGAAGATTCAGGTCGCCTGCATTTCGAACACTGGCCTCTTTCAAGTCTGTACATCGCAGACAGCACCAAGGCTCAGAAGGTCGATACCGTCTACCGTCGCTTGATGATGACGGTGGCAGAAGCAGCGGAGAAGTTTGGTGTATCCAACCTCCCCTCCGCAATGAAGAGCCTGCTGGAGAACGATCCAACAAGCAACGTCAAGCATCCCTACGTTCACTGCATCCGTCCTCGCTTCCGTGCTGGCAAGCGCTCGACGGGAAAGATGGCGAAGGCGATGCCGTTCGAATCGACCTACGTCTGTGAGAAGTCGGGCGAGGTCTGCTACGAATCAGGCTACCAAGAGTTCCCGTTGGTCATCCCTCGCTGGTCCGTCATCCCGGGAACAGAGTACGCAGTCGGCCCACTGAACGACGCACTGCCAGATGTGAAGACGCTGAACAAGCTGGTCGAGATGGTGCTGACGAACGGTGAGATGGCAATCGCTGGGACGTTCGTGGCGAAGCATGACGGAGTGTTCAACCCGTCCACCGTCCGCATCGGCCCGCGCAAGGTGATCATGGTTGCCGATCCAGACAACATCAAGCCTCTGGCATCCGGCGGCAACTGGCGTATCGCAGAGGGCGAGATCATGCGCCTTCAGGGCCAGATCAAGCGCGTGATGATGTCGGACGAGCTGGCACCTTCACAAAGCGGCGCACCGATGACCGCTGAAGAGGTTCGCACTCGCACGCAGATCATTCGCCAAATTCTGGGCCCTACGTTCTCTCGCCTGCAAGCTGAGTTCCTGAATCCGCTGATCGAGCGTTGCTTCAACTTGGCATTCCGTGCTGGCCTCCTGGGTCAGCCACCGGAAGAGCTGATGGAGATGCGCTTCATTCCTGAGTTCAAGTCACCGCTCGCACGCGCACAGCGCATGGATGACGTAACGGCAATGGACCGCTACGAATCCAGCCTTGCGCAATCGATGCAGGCGTTCGGCCCTCAAGTCGCTGACACGTATGACGTGGACAAGGCGGCACAGAAGCGAGCAGAGATTCTTGGCATCCCTGTTGAACTGATGCGCGATCAACGCGAGATTGATCAGATTCGTCAGCAGCGTGCACAGGCAGAAGCCGAAGCGGCTCAACGCGAGGCAGCAGCACGCGCATTGAGTGCACGTCCAGAGCCAGGACAAGCAAATGAACTGGTCGATCAGATCACGCAATAAACGCGTCGGACGGTTTGCATAAATAGATGTGAAAGGAATCACATCTATGTACCAACCCGTTGACGCGCAAGCGTATCAATCCCTCTTTGCACGAGATACAACTGGGCAGAAGGTCCTCGAAGACCTGACTGCCCTGTTCTACGACATCGCCAGCTACACCAGACAAGACCCGTACCACACCGCTTTCCTCGAAGGTCAGCGCAGTGTCGTGCGATTCATCTTGCAAAAGCTCGCACAACTACCCGATGAGGCAGAACAAGAATGACATACAAGCGAAAGACACCAGCACCTGAAATGCAACCAACACCAGTACAGCCAGCACCGAAGGCATGGAAGTACGAAGACGGCGTGACAGCAGACACGCCACAAGAGATTCGTGAGCAATGGCTCGCTGAATACAAGCGGCGCCAGAAGGAAGTTCTTCCTGAGACCGGCACAAAAGCAGACCTGTTCAAGCAGGTCAGATAACAACAAGAAAAGGAGCCTGCAATGGCAGACAACTCACAAGACCAAACATCCGCGCCAGCAACTGAGACAGCTACACCCGCTGCGACAGTGCTGACACCTCAAGCTCAAACAACCGCCCCTGCAACAGCAGTAGAGAAGCCAGCCGACACGACTGCAAAGGTCGAGGCAAAGGCTGAAGGCAGCGGCGACAGCGAGGACCTCAGCTGGGTTCCAGCCAAGTTCCTCCGTGACGGCAAGCCCGATTTCCAGAACCTGGCCAAGAGCTACCAGTCTCTCGAAAAGAAGATCGGCACCAAGGGCAACTTCGCACCTGATTCCGTAGATGCCTACGAGTACACACCGAAGAACATCCAGCTTGACGAGGAGTCGAACAAGGCCTTCAAGGACGACGCACTGAAGGCTGGCCTGACGCCTGAGCAATACCAGTGGGCACTTGAGCAGTATGAGAAGGCGCACGAGCAAACGACCGACACACCTGAGAAAGCAAAGGCGTATCTAGAGAAGCAATGGGGCGCTGACTACGACAAGAACGTGCAGAACGCAATCAACGCATTTGAGACGTACGTCCCCTCGCACATTCCAATCGAGGTGATCGGGAACAACCCTTTCATCATCGACATCCTTTCCCGCATCGGCAGTGAGCTGGGTGAAGACGTGACGCGAGTCAAGTCCTCGGGACCTGTCGGCGTCGACAAAGAAGAGATTCGCAAGATGATGGCCCATCCCGACTACTACAAGAACACGAAGACCGGAAAAGAGCTCCAGGGCAAGGTTGCCGACTGGTACGCAAAGAACAGCAAATAACCAAACCAGACCAAAAACATCAAGGCTCCCTCGGGAGCCTTTTTTCTTGTGCTGGGAATTTTCAGTACCTCAATAAATAGGAATAACGAAAGACCGAACAGATACGCGATTGCCCTGTGTAGGTGAAGTAGTTGAGGCCCTTCGAAGGACGAAGACACGCCAGTAATCAATTAACTCCTGCCTAACAAAAACAAAAAGAAGGGGCAAGCATGGCTAACACACAACCAAACATTTTCATTCCTCAGTTCTCCGAGGAAATCCACCAAGTATTCCAACAGTCCAACACAAAGCTGCGTAGCGCGGTTCGCCAAGCGAACAGTGTGATCGGATCGACTTATGGCTTCCCGATCCTCGGCAAGGGCACAGCGGCGCAAAAGCCACGCAACGGCAACCTAGTTCCGTTCGAAGGCGACCACAGCCGCGTTGTTGCAACACTGGCTGACTGGTATTCCACAGAGTACTTGGATGACCTCGACGAGATCAAGACCAACGTTGCTCTGCGCCAAGAGTATGTGACTCAGGTCACAAGCACGATCAACCGCAAGCTCGATGAAATCATCATCACAGCCGCTCTCGCTGGCTCCAACGTCACAGGCACAACGGCTGGTGGCTGGACGTACGCAAAGCACTTGGAGGCTTTCACTCTCTTGAATGCAGCTGATGTGGATGAAGCTGACCGTTTCATGGTCATCGGCTCCAAGGCATTGAGCGAAATGATGAACGAAGTAAAGGTCATCAGCGCTGACTACACAGCAGGTCTATTGCCAGCAGTGTCCGGCGAAGTTGGCAAATTCATGGGCTTCAACGTCATCGTTTCGAACTTGCTGCCGACAGCAACGAACGTTCAAACGGCTCTGTACTTCAACAAGCGCGCGGTTGGCTTGGCAATCGGCCAGGAACCAAAGGTGGCAGTTGAGCGTGTTGTTCAGATGGACGCATGGCAAGTCATGGCGAAGATCAGCGCCGGCGCTGTAATCATCGACCCAACGGGTGTGATCGAGATGCCTTGCGCAGTCTAAGCAACCTAGGTGAATGAACAAGGGCTCCGTTTGGAGCCCTTTCTTTTTGTCTGCTCGATAAATACACGACCGGTGAGCAGCGCGACGTGTTTCCTTTCATTGCTCATTTGTCAGTCGCCTCTCATCCGGTCCACCGTTTCCATAAATACCCCCTAACGAATCCATCTAGGGGGATGTCTCATGGCAATGGTCAGCGCAGTCTCAATCTGCAACATCGCACTTGCGCAACTCGGCGCAAATCCAATTCACAGCCTGAACGACGCAGGGACGGAAGCCGCTCTCTGCAACACGTTCTATGAGCAACTCGTTCGCGCATACCTCGACAAGCACCCGTGGAACTTCGCCATCCGTCGCATCGAGCTACCGCCAGATGTCGAAACGCCACTCTACCAATACAAGTATCAGTTCACGCTCCCGGCGGATTGCCTGCGCATCCTGACTGTTGACGGCGACCAGAAGTACAACGCTGAAGGCCGTCGCATCGTCACGAACAAGAGCACGTGCTTCCTCAAGTACGTCGCTGAAGTGACCGACACATCGCAGTGGTCGCAAGGGTTCATCGAGGTTCTGACAGCGGCGATGACGCTTCGCCTCGCGTATCCGATCACCAAGAGTGCCGATCAGGTATCGCTCGCTCAGCAAAACCTCCAGCTCGCCCTGCAATCGGCACTTGCCATCGACGCCTCGGAGGACATCTCAGACGACTTCGGCCCAGATGCCAGCTCGTTCATCGCCGTGAGGTTCTAAGCATGGCGAAGACAACGATGATCCAGACCGCCTTCTTGGGCGGTGAAGTCTCTCCGAAGATGCTTGGTCGCACGGACCTCAAGGGTTACGACACCAGCACGAAGACGATGCTCAACGCTCTGCCGTTCTATCACGGTGGAACGAAGCGCCGTCCTGGCACGTTCTTCCATGGCGAGGTGCGTGACAGCTCGTTCGCTGTCAAGTTGGTGCCGTTCATCTACTCGCGCACGCAGAGCTTCTTGTGCGTGTTCAACAACAGCCGCATCCAGTTCATCAAGGACGGCGACTTCATCGAGACATCGCCGGGCGTTCGCTACGAAATCACGCACCCGTACACAAGCGACGAACTGAACGAACTTCGCTTTGCCCAGTTCGGCAACAGTGTGTACTTCACGCACCCGAACTACCCGCCGAAGCGCCTCTTCCGTACTGGTGATACCAGTTGGACATTCACTGACATGGCGTTCGTCCACCGCGCTCTGACGGACTACTGGTACGAGAACGCGAACATTCGCTTCCGCATCATCAGCAACACAACGACCCCATACACGGCAGGCGGCGTTTTCACTGTGACAAGCCCGGGTGCTGGTGGCGCTGCTACTGCGACATTCGCTGGAACTGGCTACGGCCAGATGGTTGCAGCGAGCAAAGCAGGGAGCCCAGCCGAGACATGGACGGTCACTTGCATCTATGCCGACTCGCAACGCCAGGAATGGAGCGTCGTCGGCTCTGTGTCTGGCGCGATGGCCCTGCTTTTCAAAGCAGGCAACTACCCAGCCGCGATTGCCTTCTACCAACAGCGCATGTTCCTGGCTGGCACTCCAGCACAACCACAGACGCTATGGGGTTCGAAGTCAGGCTCAGACCTCGACATCACAAACTTCACACGCGGACCAGACGACAACGACGGTGTCGAACTGACGCTCGCAAGCTCTTCCAACGACATGATCTTGCACATGGTGCCGTCCCCAACGGACCTGCTGATCATGAGCTACGCAAACGAGTTCGTGATGAGTTCAACGAGTGGCGTCTACACACCAAAGACGGCCATCGTCAAACCTCAGACTACATACGGCTGCAACCTCGTCTCCCCTCTGCGCATCGGGAACGCTGCTGTGTTTGTCCAGCGCGACGGCCGCCGTGTCCGTGCTGCAGCCTATGACCTCGGCAAAGGGTCGAACACCGCTGCGGACATGACTGTGACCTCCGAGCACATCACCGGCACAGGTGTCATCGACATGGCCTTCCAGCAAGACCCGGACTTCAATGTTTGGCTGATCCGCAAGGACGGCTACCTCGTCTCTCTGACCTACCTGAACGAGCAGGATGTCATCGCATGGGCACGCCATGACACGGACGGCTGGTTCAAGGCTGTGGCAACGATCCCTGAGAACAACAGCGACACGACCTACGTTTGCGTCGAACGCCTCGTCAACGGCGTCTACAAGAAGTACATCGAAAGCATCGACTATGTGCTGAAGTCCCTGTCCGATGCCACGATCTTTGGTGCCAGTGCGGTTGCCAAAACAACTTGGACGGGACTGGGCCACCTTGAGGGTAAGGAAGTCGTCATCGTCGGTGACAACAGCAACGGCACACGCAAGACCGTCACAGGCGGTCAGATCGTGCTCGATGTCGCAGCAAAGGAAGTCGCCATCGGCCTTCCGTACACGACAACGATCGAACTGCTGCACCCGAACCCTCAAGTGGATGGCGGTACAGCCCGCGGTCGTCAGCTATCGGTCCACGAAGTCACTCTGGTTGTCGATGAGACGGTCAGTTGCAAGGTGAACGGCAGCCCTGTTGCGTTCAGTTCAATTGGACAGCTTGCCGACAAGGCTCCCGTTCCGTACTCCGGTGACAAGCGCCTCGCGTCGATGGGCTGGGGAACGCCGCTCAACATGAAGATCGAGCAAGAACTTCCGATGCCGTTCACCTTGCTCGCGGTCGTCATGAAGGTATCCGTGAACGACTAGTGCTCCCTGCGAACCATAAATAGAGGGCAAGGGAGACACAACATGAAGATTGAGAACGCGACTATGGAAGACGTACTGCCGCTGGTGAAGCTGGCAGTCGTCATGTTCAACGAGAGCCCGAACTATGGGCGCTACAACGACTTCGACGGCGGAAAGGTGTTCGACATCCTCGCCAACCTAGTCGCATCGGACAGCGGCATCGTGATCGTTTGCCGTGATGACAAGGAAGAAATCGTGGGCGGATTCGTCGGCGGTGTGGACGTGATGTGGTTCTGCCGTGAGACGAAGGTGATGTACGACAACGCTCTGTTCATCCACCCAGCACATCGCGGCGGCATGACAGCAGTGAACCTTCTCAAAGAGGCGTTCCGCCAAGCAAAAGAAAAAGGCGCATCACAAGCGCAGGTGACGAACACAACGGGTGTGTTCTCGAAGCACGTCGAGCGTCTGTACCAGTACGTGGGTATGGAGCATGTCGGCGGCTTCTACAAGCTAGATTTGTAAAGGGACAGGAAGATGGCAGCAGTTTCATCACTGGTGATTGCGGGCGTAACCGTAGCCGCTGGCGCGTACAGCGCGAACCAACAAGCGCAAGCAGGTAAGGCCGCATCACGCGCAGGCCGGGATAGTGCCGCCATTGCCGCACAGAACGCAGGCGCAGAAGCCGGCGCAATGATGTACGAAGCAGAGGAAGCACGCCGTGTCGCTCAGGTGAACGCGCAGAAGCTTCAAGGTCAAGCACGCGAGTTCCGTAGCTCACAGCAAGCGCTCGTCGCTGCATCTGGCTTCACGTACGACAGCGGGACCGCTCAGGTCCTCCAAGAAGAAACTGACAACCTCGTTGCAGCCGACGCGCTGGCAATGCTCCAGGACGGCGGCCAGAAGTACATCGCTGGAAAGCTCGGGGCGGAAAACATCATCAAGGGCGGCACGTCGAACGCAATGCAGCAGATCAAGCAAGGCGATGCGCAAGGCCAAGCCCTTCAGGCGCAGGCAGTCGGCACGCTGCTCAGTTCCGCCGTCAACGCAGCAGGCAAGTACAACGCCGGAACAAAGACAACAAGCTCCAGCGGTCCACAGGTGGCCGGATGGGGTGACACATTCAAATGGGGACGCGAATAATGGCGCTCGATCCACGTAACACATTCGGCAAGCTCAGTGCTGGTGCCGCACAGGCTCCACGCGCAGCACAACTCGTTCCAGTAGACACAATCCAATCTGCAACGCTGCCAGCACTCGCAATGGCGAAGCTGGGCGACACGGTTGAGCAGAGCGCAGAGGTCATCCGCAAGGCTGGCATCGTCAACGACAAGCAGAAGCTCGAAGCGTACGGCGCTGAGCTGGGTGCGCGTGAAGCTCAGATTCGTGTCGAGCAGCAGAAGCAGCAACAGGAAAAGGGCGAGATGTGGACGCCTGAGCAGCTTCAGACTGACTACAACCAACGTCTAGACCAAGCAAAGGCAGAGCTTTCGCCGAAGTACAAGGTCGATTGGCTGGGAGACGAGAAAGGCGCGTACGAACAGAAGTGGGTTGGGGCAGCAAATGAATCGTACATGCGCAGCGTCGTTCAGCCTCGCATCGCTGACATTGGCCGTCGCAACATCGAACAGATCGCTCAAAACCACCAGACACGCGCCGCAACGTTGAGCGCAGGCGGTGACATCTTGGGTGCGCTTGCAGCCAGTGCCGCAGCAGCAGAGGCCTACGAATCGGGTCCAGCGGCAGTGTTGTTCACGCCTGACCAGGTAGCGGCTCGCAAGAACCGCATCTGGAGTGACGGTGCGATGAAGACGCTCGCCATTCAAGACCCGAAGCGCGTTGTCGAACTGACAGACGCCAGCCTTGCGCTACGTGCTGCCGCTGACAAGTCGGGCGATCGGTCTGCATTGGTTGCTGACCCACTGCGTGGTTTCTCCACTACAAAGCTGCTCGACCTGCGCAACGACTTCGGCCAGTACGCCAAGCGTGCGGATGAAGAAAAGGCACGCGAGGTTGAGAAGCAACAGCGCGTCGAAGCGAACGGCTACCAGAACGAGATGATTCTGTTCATGACCGATCCGAAGACCAGTTCTCAGCAGATCGGCCAACGTCTGATGCTGGAACGCTCGAAGATGAAGGACATGATCGCCAACGACCCGGGCAACCCCATGCTCGACGTTGTAGGTCGCAGTGTCGTTCAGATGACGAATGAACTTGAGCAACGCCAACGCAAGGCACAAGCAGATGCGAACCGTGTTGCCAAGGAAGGTCAAGCGGATGCTGGCCTTGGTGACTTCGTTGCCAGTGGCGCACGGATCGATCCAACCGATCCGAAGAGCCGAAAGATGGGCGATGCGCTGTACGACAAGCTTCAGACATCGAATGGCTACAACAAGCTCAACCCAGCACAGCAACAAGATTTCGACCAGCAGTATGTCGGTCGCTTCGGCTACCTGCCAGAGAAGCGCGAGCGTGACTTGAAGCAACGCGCAAACAGCAACGACCCCGCAATTGCGGCGGATGCAGTTCGTCGGCTGTCCACTCTGACGAAGATCGATTCGAACGTCATGGAGCAGCTACCGAAGCCGATGCAGACGATCATTCACAACGTGGACCGTCACGGCATGACACCGGAAGCAGCACGCAAGGGCGTACTCGATGACCAGATTCGCACCCCGGAAGAACAGGCCGTCATCAAGGACCGCATCAAGCTGAACACCGACAGCACTTCCACGAAGATGGCTCCGTTCGCTGCACAGAAGATTCTCGGCCCTGCTTTCAAGGGCGCAACGCTGCCGCCTCAAGTGGAAGCGACATACCAAGCGAACTTCGGAAACTCGTTCAAGACCAACAACCAAGACGCAGACGCTGCATCGAAAGATGCAGCGGCGGTAGTTCAGCGTGACTACTCCGTCTCGACAACAGACGGCAAGAAGGTCGTTCGCTACAAGCAGCCAGACAAGTTCGGCATTGCCGAGCCTGACCTGAAGTACCAGCAAGAGAAATACCTGAAGGGCTTGCAGATCAATGAACGTGGCTATG
Source organism: Geoglossum glabrum (assembly GCA_021527465.2). NCBI lineage: Eukaryota > Fungi > Ascomycota > Geoglossomycetes > Geoglossales > Geoglossaceae > Geoglossum > Geoglossum glabrum. Next base: position 9,917 of record JAJDFE020000335.1, on the reverse strand, counting down.
ACAAGGACGGCAAGGAAGTCGTTGTTACCACGACGCTGAACGGCACCGAGAACACGCAGTACACGTATGTCGGTCAGAAGGGAAAGAACCCTGTCTACCGCGTCAACGTCCTCGACAAGCGCACTGGTGTACCGAAGCCTCTCATTGATGCACGCGGACCTGTGGAGATCGAATTCGATCCGAACGACAAGCGACCACCAGAAGTGATCGTCAAGAAGCCAGGACTCGCGGAACGCACTGGCAAGAAGGGCAACACTCTCGCTCGCGCCGCAGCCAGCTTCAACACACCGAACAACCCAAGCACACTACAACCACAGGGAGACTGGTAATGGCAGGTCTACTCAAGCCGGAAGAACGGCTCTCTACGAACCTTGCGTACACGCAAGGTGACAACGTCAATGCCCGCGCTGCCGTGGGTGAGCAATGGCGCCCATCGTTCAAGGAAGTGCGCGCCGCTGACGCTCGCCTGAACAACGTGATCGACAACCTTGACCACCGCAACGATGCGCCTGAGGTCAAGAAGCAGCAAGAGGACGAGGCACGTGACCTCCTGAGCTATGCATCGTTCGGCCAGCAGATTCGCGCTACGTTCTCTCAGGATGAAGTTTTGCTGGGCACGCTGGCATCCCTTGCCGTCCCTCCTATCGCAATGCGCGCAGTTCCAGCAACGCTAGGCCGCGTCGGTGCGGCCATCACCCGTGTCGGCATCGCATCGGCAACGAATGCCACCCTGACGGCAGGGAAGGAAGCCGCTCTGCACCAGATGCAGGAAACACGCACGATGCAGGAATCCGCATACACAGTGGCAGGTGCGGCGATCCTCGGCGGTGCGTTCCAAGGGGCATTCGAAGGTGTTGGCGGTGCTATCGCTCGTCGCGCTTCCGTTGGCCCGAACGAACAAGCTGCACGTCAGGCTTTCATCAACAAGGGTACGACAGCTGAGCAAGAGCTTGGCAAGGCGATCCTCGAACCTGACACGACGCCTCTGCGCTCATGGAAGAACGCACCCCTCGTCGCTCGCAAAGATGAAGTGCTCGGTGAAGCGGCAGCAGCAAACAACCTGCGCATCCGTAGCGATGAGGCTGGCCGTCAGTTCGAATTGTTCGATGACCCTCTCACGCACGGTATGTCACCTCGTACGGTTCTCGATCAGGCCGGCAAGGACATCGAGGCTCCGGGCCACAGTGGCGGCGCTGCATACGCTCAGCCAGGACAGCTTCTGGCGCGTGGACACGACACGCCTGCAACATTCCCATTTGATGGCGTTCCGGGTCAGTACGCGCTCGATCCGAAGAGCCCAAAGCTGACAGCCGTAGCGACTGGCGTTGACCAGTTGGCGCGCAAGCTGTCCGGCGATAAGTGGGATGCGACGACGACATTCAACAGCTACATGCTGATGTCCAAGAACCAGAGCACACGCTCGCTGGCGGCTGACCTGTTGCCTCTCAACACAGCGACACGCCTTTCCGAATCAGGATCGGCAAACCCGATGCCTCTTGGCTCCAAGGTGGAGTCGTTCAAGCATCGCTACCTCGACAAGCTGGACGAACTGGAGAACCACAACCTCGCTGAGTACAAGGCCGAGTGGTCGAAGATGACCGCCGAGCAACACGAGTCGATTGTCGATTGGGCAACACAGGTCATGACGAACGGTGACCGTGCTCGTGCGTATGAGCTTGTGGACCGCTTCCGAACGAACGCGGCACAGAGTCCAGTGCTGAAGGGTACGCGCAAGAACATGGAGACCGACCTTGCGCGCAAGGACTTCAACATGCTGGCGAAGTTCGCTGGTGACAACGGCTTCGAAGCACCGATTCCTGCGGTCACTCGTTACAGCCGCATGCTCAATCAGCAGATCACGAACGACATTGCTACTCGTGGCAACCGTGCTGGTGCGTGGCAGATTGACCAGAACGCAGACCGTGGCATCTCGGAAACGTACGGTCACGCTCGCCTCTGGAGCCGCGACAAGATCATCGCGATGGCTCCCGGTGATGACATTCCTCCGTTCGTCCGTATCGCCGCTCGCTTCCACGACCCCGAGCTGGAAGGCACGCCGCTTGATCAAGCATGGCGTCTCTACAACCACTTCCGTGATTCGGACGGTGAGTTCAGCAACTTCGAGTTCCGTGGCGCTACGGGTGGCCCTGACTCAGCAAAGGGCGTGGTTCTCGGCCACTTGCCGACAAACGCATTCATCGACTTCCTTGAGAACGACGCAAGTGCCCTGACGGAGATGTACGTCAAGCGCAGTGCTCGTGCGATCGTTCCTCGTGAGCACTTCGAAAGCCCGGAGTGGACGAACGTTTACAACGAGCGAATCTCGCACATCCACCAAGAGGCAGAGAACCAGATTGTTGAGCTGGGCCAGCGAACAGACCTGAAGCCGGGTCAGTTTGAAGCAGAGCAAGCAAAGATTCTCAACCGCACGAAGAAGGACACGGAGCAACTGCAGTGGGCTTTGGACCGTGCGCTTGGTGTTCCTGAGAAGCAATCGGACATCGTCTCTGCTCTCCGTACTGGCATGAGCGGGATGATGCTAGGTCGCTCGCTGAACGCCAACATGGGTGACTTGCACTCGATGGCTGTCCTCGATGCGGTCAAGCGTGTGTTCGTTGAGTTCCCTACAGAAATCGTTGCAGGCATCCGCCGTGCGATTGCTGATCCATCAAAGCCGGGTGCCATCGACTTCGAGCAGGCACGCCGCTTGGGAACGATCCAACGCCACTTCATGTATGACTCGATGAACGATGGCATGAACGCTGTCGTCTCAGAAATGGATCGTGCTCGCGTTTCGACCTGGAAGCGTGGTGCTCAGTGGTTTGCCGACACAACGCACATCTTCAGCGGCATGAAGGCATTCAACGATTCCGGCCGCAAGATGATGACGACCGACATCAACGACAACTTCATCAAGTTCCTGAAGGGTGAGCGCTCGCTGAACGAGACACAGTTGTCAGAGTACAACCGTTTCGGCTTGGCGACGAACCTTGACGACGAGATGACGCAGCGCGTGCATGCGCAAGTCTTGCAGCACGGCCAGACGGTGGACGGGATCGACTACCCCAATGCTCACCTATGGGATGACGCGCAAGCGGCTGAGCACTTCATGGGGTTCAACAAGCGCGCCGTCAACTCGTACATCCTTGAGCCCGATGCAACAACAAAGATGATGATCGAGCGCGGTGAGCACTCCGGGTTCTTCTCGTCCGTTCTTCAGTTCACATCGTTCATCCGTGCAGCGATTGACAAGCAGATCGTGCCTTCGTTCCAAGGTGGACCGTCCGCGATCCTGAAGACATACATGAAGCTCGCTGCGTACAACTACGCCGGTGCCTACACATGGCAACTGATGTACGGCAAGGACGACATCAATGACGAGAAGACACAGAACACGATCTGGGGTCGCGCTCTCAACAACACGATCTTGCTGCCCTCCTCTTTGCTGATGACGGCGATGAAGGTGCTTGAACCCTCTGTCGGTCAGGCTGGTGAATGGCTAGGTTTGACGCCGAAGTACAGCATGGAGAAAGAAGCGTTGCCGATCTTGAGCGGTGTGAACAAGGTTGCCAAAACTGCGAAGGGTCTTGGTCAGATGGCAACCGACGACACGATGACGGACGAGCAGAAGGAAAAAATCTGGATGAACAGCTCACAGATGGCACCGTACCTGAACACGCCACTCGGCCAGATGTTCACGAAGCTCATCCTGAAGTACCAGTACCACCGAGACAACCAATAACAAAAACGAAGGAGACAGGGATGGAAGAAAAAGTAAACCTCTCGCAGTTCACGCCAGCCGTGGAAGCTGTGGAGACATCGATCATGGACCGCGCGAAAGCGAAGGCCGACAAGGCGGCGAAAGAGATTGAAGAGAAGGCAGCACTGGCGCTAAAGAACCGACGCCGCAGCCAAGAGAACGCGAACGCTGCTGCTCAGCGCACTCGCATGAAAAAGATGTACGAAGAGAAGAAGGAGATGCACGCTCAACTTGGCGTGGCGATCAACGAAATGCTTCGCCAGTTCTGCCAGGAGCTACAGGGTCTGTTGCTCGTCAAGGTCGATCAACTGTTCGACCGTGATGCCGTTGAGCGTCGCAAGAGCCAGATGTCGATCTTGAAGGAAACGATGGCAACCGTGACCATGCTTCAGAAGATGCAGGAGTCCTTGGAAGACAAGTACAACATCAAGAAGGAAGACGCCAAGGAGAACAACGGCGACAACGTTGTGCTGTTCAAGAACGCACAGAAGCTGATGGCGAAGGCGAGCAAGTAGTCACTCGTCTCGCTCTTTTGTTGGGCAGTTGTAGATGCCCTTCATCTGCATCTCGACACTGCAGTTGTCATCGCTGTAGATGCCGTGCATGGGATGCTTCGGGTCGCTTCTGTCGTATCGCTTCATCGCATCGCTCTGCGACGATGAAGCTGGGACCTTGCCCTTGTCGCTCAACGCAAAGGACACAAGAATGATCGCGGCGATGATGTAGATGATCTTCATGGCGAGTGAGCAAATCTTAGAGGTTGCTCAAAGAAAAAGGACCGCAGAGGTCCTTTTTGTTATCCGCGCTGCTCGCGTCCCGGCTCATCGGTCGAACACCGCCACCGCCAGTATCGATCAGGCTTGACCCAAACCGCAGTCGTGTCGTTCAGCTTTCGGAACGCAGCAAGCACTTCCTTGGCGAGCACGATGTTCCCGTCATCATTGATCCGGTAGAGATGCTCAGCATGAGCTTTGATGCCAACGTCCACCGATTCGTCTTGGTAGACGCAAGATTGGTCGGTCAGCCGATCCTGCATCCACTTCGCCAGATCGTCAGCGGTCACGGCTTCTTCTTGACCAATACAAGTTGGTCTTCGTAGAACTCACCCTGTTCGAGTTTCTTGCCGGCAAACCATTGGGCGTAGTACCGGCCGCGGTGTTCATTCGGCTGAGCCTTGATCGTCATGTCGGGGCCGTCGGACGCTAGTTTCACCACATCACCCACTTCGAATTTGTATGTCATTCCTCTTCTACTCCTCGTCTCTGAAATTGGTCGAGTCCCCAAGATGAGGGTTCATACCCACGGCTTCAAGAGGGTCACGTCCCATGGGCTCAATTTCGGGATCAGGTTTTATCCGGATCAAACTCTCGCCGGGGGATTTGTAAAAGTATGTGTCATCGAGAACGACATGCTCAATGGCGAGGTGATTCGGCTGGACGGGGCGATCCGGCTGCCGCCGCGCTGACATCGCGGAGCGATCCGGTCAGGCGACGGATTTGATGAGGATCAGCAGCAGGACCACCATGCACAGGCTGGCCACGGCTTTCAGGGACCAGTGCCAGTCCTGGCGCAAGGGCTTCGGCTCTTGCGCCTGCGCCGCCTTCTTGCTGGCTTTGTGCTGTTCCTTTTCGTCTTCCAGTTGCTCCAGCCGCCTGCGCTGGAGCTCCTCCCGGAACCAGTCGCGATCCTGTACGCCCATGCCTTCCTCCGTCATGACTCAACACTGCAATCGAGTGTTTTATCAACGGAGCTCCTGGCTTTCGCGCGGCGAAAAATCATTTATCACGGTATTTTTTTTCGCCCGTGAATTACTTCACCGTCTGATTTTTTTGCCCTTGAAAATTTCTCTTTCTATTTATTTCTCGGGCCCATTCGGGAATGCCGCACCGCGATCCAGCCGCTCGTACTGCGCGATCACCTGAGCCCCCAGCAGCACCAGCGTGGCCGCGATCTCCAGGCTCAGCAGCACCACGATCGCCGTGGTCAGCGAGCCGTAGACCACGTTGACCTGCGACAGCGTCGAGTAGTACCAGATCAGCACGCGCCGCGTGACCTCCCACAGCAGCGCGGCCGTCACGCCGCCCAGCAGCGCATGGCGCAGCGACATCCGGCCCGCGGGCATCACGAGGTACAGCGAGGTCAGCATGAAGATCTCGCCGCCCAGCCCCAGCAGGTACAGCAGCGTGCCCGAGACGCCCGACAGCGACCAGCTGCGCCCGAACAGGTCGACGCTCTCCTGCCCCACCAGCTGCAGCGCGCCCGACACCAGCGTGACCAGCAGCAGCCCCACGCACAGGCTCAGGATGTAGATGTAGGGCATCACGGCCGAGATCAGGAAGTGCCGCTTGTGGTCGGCCTTGCGGTGGTGAAAGATCACCGCCATCGCGCTCTCGAGGATGCTGAAGGCCAGCGAGCTGAAGAAGATCATCGTCACCAGCAGCACCGGCCCCATCACGTCGCGGTGTTCGAGAAAGCTCGACAGCTCCGCCACGATCGCCTTCGACTGCCCCGGCAGCAGCCACTCGAGATAACGGCCGATGGTGCGCAGCAGCTCGGCCTGCTCGATGAAGTGCGACAGCGCGATCACGCTCACGATCAGCAGCGGCACGATCGACAGCAGCGCGTAGTAGGCGACCGCGCCCGCAAGCAGCAGGCCCTGGTTGGCGCGGAAGGCCTTGAGGGCCTCCCAGATGAATCTCAGGGGATGGCGCAGCAGCGGCGCCGCATGTTGCAAGGGTTGGGGCAATGTCATGTGCCAGCCAGTATGCCGGCCGGCCGCGAGGGCTCGGCGGCTTGCGTATGATTTGCCGCTCTTCGCCTACATGACCATCCCCGCTTCTTTCATCCAGGAACTCATCGCGCGAGCCGATGTGGTGGAGATCGTCGGCCGCTACGTGCAGCTCAAGAAGGCCGGCGCCAACTTCATGGGCCTGTGCCCGTTCCACGGCGAGAAATCGCCTTCGTTCTCGGTCAGTCCGACCAAGCAGTTCTATCACTGCTTCGGCTGCGGCGTGCACGGCAACGCCATCGGCTTCCTGATGGAGCATGCGGGCATGGGCTTCGTCGAGGCGGTGCACGATCTCGCGGGCCAGTACGGCCTGCAGGTGCCCGAGGACGACGTCTCGCCCGCCGAACGCGCCCGCGCCGCCAACCAGCGCCAGAAACAGGCCACGCTGACCGACGTGCTCGAGAAGGCCGGCGACGCCTACCGCAAGCACCTGCGCCAGGCGCCCGGCGCGATCGACTACCTCAAGGGCCGCGGCGTCTCAGGCGAGATCGCCAAGCAGTTCGGCATCGGCTATGCGCCCGCGGGCTGGCGCGCGCTGGCCAGCGTGTTCCCCGACTACGACGATCCGCTGCTGGCCGAGAGCGGGCTGGTGATCGTCAACGACGAGGACGGCCAGCTCGATGCGAGCGAGGCCAAGCGCTACGACCGTTTCCGCGACCGCGTGATGTTCCCGATCCGCAACGTCAAGGGCGAGTGCATCGGCTTCGGCGGTCGCGTGCTCGGCGACGAGAAGCCCAAGTACCTGAACTCGCCCGAGACGCCCGTGTTCAGCAAGGGCCGCGAGCTCTACGGCCTCTACGAGGCGCGCACCGCCTTCCGCGAGCGCGGCTATGCGCTCGTGACCGAGGGCTACATGGACGTGGTGGCGCTCGCGCAGCTGGGCTTTCCCAACGCGGTCGCCACGCTCGGCACGGCCTGCACCACGGAGCACGTGCAGAAGCTGTTCCGTTTCACCGAATCGGTGGTGTTCAGCTTCGACGGCGACGCCGCCGGCCGCCGCGCGGCGCGCAAGGCGCTCGACGGCGCCCTGCCCTATGCCAGCGACGTGCGCAGCATCAAGTTCCTGTTCCTGCCGGCCGAGCACGACCCCGACAGCTTCATCCGCGAATTCGGCGCCGAGGCCTTCGCGGGCTTCGTGGCCGAGGCGACGCCGCTGTCGCGCTTCATGATCGAGGCCGCGCGCGAGGGCTGCGACCTCACGAGCGCCGAGGGCCGGGCCCACATGAGCAGCAACGTGCGCCCCCTGTGGAGCGCGATGCCCGACGGCGCACTCAAGCGGCAGCTGCTGGCCGAGATCGCGGGCATGGTGCAGCTCGACGTCGCCGCGCTGTCGGAGCTCTGGGCCTCGACGCCCGGCCCGCGCAAGGCCGCGCCGGCGCCTGCCGCCCCGCGCCGCAGCGAGCCGGACGACGATGGCAACTTCAGCAGCGGCGATTACTACCCCGACGCCCCGCCCCCGCCCGAATACGAAACCCCGCGAAGCTACGAAAACGATAGCAAACCACGCAAATTCGGCAAGCGCTTCGGCAAGTTCGCGCCCCCGCCGGAGCCGCTGCGCGGCCGCGGCAAGCCGCCCAGCCGGCCCGACGTGGCCGTGCGCCTGCTGCTGTCGAACATGGCGCAGTGGGATGCGCTCTCGCACGAACTGCACGTGATGCTGTGCGCCCTGCCCGGCGCGCACGGTGCCCTCTTCACCTGGCTCGACAGCCAGCTGCACGAGCATGGCGTCCAGCCCTGGGTCGCCCTGCGCGAGGGCCTGCGCGGCCAGGAATTCGAAAGCCTCGCCACCCGGCTCATGACCGCCCCCGAGAACGGTCCGCCGGTCGACACCGCCGCCGAGGAACAGCAGGTGGTCGATGCCGCCCGCGAGCTGACCAGCGTGCTCGACTTCATGCTCGACGACCGCCTCAAGGCCGAGCAGAGCGAGGCCATCGCGGCCGTCGGCAAGGACCCCAAGGCCCTGGAGCGCTACAAGGCGCTGGAGGCCCGCCGGTTGGAAATACGCAACCGCATGCGCCCGCAGGGTTGAGAAACTGCTTGAAATTTACGCAACACGCTATAATGTAGGGCTTCGCAACTGGCGAAATCAGACAAGAGCGACAGCAGCACCTCCGGGCCGGCCCCTAGCGCAACGCACTCCAACGGTAGAAACCGACGGAAAGGGCCAATATCCGCAAGGACTGCACACCAAATGTTCGCCCGACATCTTGTCTATTGAGGATTTTTTCCTCTTTTCCCATTTGTTCCTGTCCGCCTGCGCGCGGGCGTGGTGATGCTGTCCGCGAGGACGGCGCGCCTGTGATTCCGCTTGGTCCATCTTGTCGTAACGAGGTCGTATGCCCAGTTCAAAGAAGCCTGCTCCTTCACTCGCCAAAAGCGTCACCGCGAAGCCCGCCACAGACAAACCATTGAAAGCCGGCGCCATGCCGGCAACTAAGACGGGTGCCGCCGCTACCAAATCGGCAGCCGTTACGAAAGTGAAAACCGTGCCCACGAAATCGACCGCTCTCGACGATCCGAAAAAAGCCGCCGCTGCCAAGACCACCACCGCGCCTGCCGCCAAGAAGGTCGGCCGCCCGCCCAAGGCTGCCGGCGCCGCTGCCGCACCCGCCACCGGCGCCAAGCGCGGCCGCAAGCCCAAGGCCGCCGCCGAGGCGCCCGAGAGCGACGTCGACCTGTCGGACATCGAGGAGGATCTCGCGGGCGACGAACCCGCGGTGGCCAGCACCACCGAGGAAAAGGTCAAGCCGCTGCGCATGAAGATCAGCAAGGCGAAGGAACGCGCCTTGATGAAGGAGTTCGGCCTCGACGAGACCGTGCTCTCCGAAGAAGACCTGGCCAAGCGCCGCTCGCGCCTGAAGACCCTGATCACGCTGGGCAAGACCCGCGGCTACCTCACGCACGGCGAAATTTCCGACCACTTGCCCGACAAGCTGGTCGACGCCGAGACCATGGAAGTCGTGGTCACCATGCTCAACGACATGGGCGTGGCGGTGTACGAGCAGACGCCCGACGCCGAGACCCTGCTGCTGAACAACACCGCGCCCACCGCGACCACCGTCGAAGAAGCCGAGGAAGAAGCCGAAGCCGCCCTGTCCACCGTGGACAGCGAATTCGGCCGCACCACCGACCCCGTGCGCATGTACATGCGCGAAATGGGCACGGTCGAGCTGCTGACGCGCGAAGGCGAAATCGAAATCGCCAAGCGCATCGAAGGCGGCCTGATGGCCATGATGGAAGCCATTTCGGCCTCCCCCGCCACCATCGCCGAGATCCTCGAAATGGCCGCAACGATCCGTGAAGGCAAGGTCGTCATCTCGACCATCGTCGACGGCTTCTCGAACCCCAACGAGGCCGACGACTACGTGG
>JAJDFE020000334.1:0-39638 GCA_021527465.2 Geoglossum glabrum | reverse complement strand
CTGGCTATTTAAGCAGAGCCAAATTAGATCTTGGTGTGATCCAGACTCATCACTAATCCTCTTACTCTGGCTTAATGGTATACCTGGCGCTGGTATGAAGTTCGAACCTGTCTCAGATTAAGCCAGATGAGAGCTAACAAAACGTGGAACCTACAGGGAAAACGGTCTTGTCTTCGCTCCTTATCGATGAATGCCGGAAGATGCCTGATGTGTATGTCGCCTTCTTCTACTGCAAGCACAGGGATCCGCAACGAAGCACATTTGTAGCAATCGCACGCAGCATCCTGCTTCAACTGCTCCGCTACAAGAAAGCCCTCCTATCATATATATATAAGGAAGCTTCCACAAGTGGTGAGAGCTCACTAGAATCTTCAGAACTCACAAAAAAGCTCCTTGGTGTGGCATTGAAAGCTTTCAATAAGGTTTACCTGATCATTGACGGTCTTGACGAGTGCGGGAAAACTGAGAAGAAGCTCATATCGACCTGGTTTCAGTCAATCGTTGATTCCGCTTTTATTGAGGATTTCGGCAGCCTCCGATGCCTTTTTGTAAGTCAAGCCGACAATGATACTGGCTCTCTTTTCAACGCTATCCCGGCCTTGCAGATCACGAGCACGCACAACAGGGAGGATATAACGAATTATTGTGCGGTCTGGGCACGGAAAATACAGGAGAAATTCGAACTCTCATCTGTCGACACAGAAGCCATAGTTGCCACTGTGTCATCGAGGGCCGATGGTGAGGTACCTATTTGAAAATTGGTGATGGCTTTTCCTAACACAAACGATAGGCATGTTCCTCTTTGCAAGGCTGGTCATGAGCAACCTGTTCAGTCAGAACTCGAGAGTCAGATTGCGCAAGGAGATGGCTCCAGAACAATTTCCACGCGGATTAGAAGAGGCGTAAGTTTGTTTATTAACTTGACAATCCTTCGGCAAAACTGACGTCGGGTTCAAGTTATGCGCGAATCATTCGACGCGTTTTAACAGAAGCCGAACCCTCTGATAGAGAGGATGCGGCTAAGCTCTTAGGCTGGTTGGTTTGTGCGAGACGCCCACTCAAATGGCACGAGATTCAAGGGGCATGGTCATTCGACAGCGACGCTCAAACCTTCGACTACGAAGAAAGGCGACTCAGAACGGACTCCAAACAGCTTTGTGGCTCGTTGGTTGAAATCCGCCATGGAGGAGTGGTAGATCTTGTGCATCTGACAGCAAAGTTGTGCGTGGCCCCCCTAACATTTCGAACGATATATTTCTAAGCCGTAGCACACTTCAGTTACTTGCTTGAGCGAAAAATTGTTTTGCAGGCTACCGAAGAGTTTAATCTAACCTGTCTATGCTTGGGATACTTGAATCTTCCATGCTTTGAGACGGGAATTCCAGACACCCACATTAGGAAGGTAGTTATTCAGGGACACTACGCTTTCATGGACTATGCTGCTGCACATTGGTTCGAGCACCTCGAGAGATGTGTCAAGGGGCCACAGTTAGACAGTCAAACGTCGTTCGGAATACTCGTGGGCATTCTTCGGATCTTCCTTTCGAAGCACCATTCACACATGGGGGGTCGACCATCGACGTCAAAAGCGTTGTCAGAAGCATTCCAGCGGTTCAACACGGAAGGTTTCTTCGGAGAGCTGATCAGTGCGGTCGATTGTGCGGGGGGGTCGGACGACAGCGATTAACAAGGAATGGAGACAGACGCACTCTCTGGACCTAGTTGGCCAAATCGCCCGTGTACGATCAATTATAGAGGAAGTGACCGAGAGGTCGGACCCAGTGCAGAAGCGCAAGCTTCATGCTTTATATGGTCCTAATGCTTTCAAGTGCTCGAGGACGTCCTGTAAATACTTCTACGAGGGCTTTGTTAGCGGCCAAGAGCGTGATCGACACTTCGCGAAGCACCAACGGGCATACTACTGTACTTATCCGGGATGCCACATTGCTCTCGTGGGGTACGAATCGGAGAAAGATCTAAAGAAACATGAAGCTGAGTATCATCAGGAGATAGAAGACGGCTCGACGTTTCCATGGTATCAGCACCCGCAACCATCAATATTTGCCAAGAGATTCGCCTTGGTAACGTGGCTGCTGTCGAGACTTGGATGGAGCTATTTGAGAACGATATACCCCTCGCTACCTTAACAGATGGGATGAAGGGCCCCTTGGTCGCAGCGATTAAATGCAGAAATGAGCGCATACTCAACATGCTGTTGAACCGTGCACCGGGTGGCTCATTATCTGATCAGACCAGCAACTGTATAGACGATACAACCATAAAGCGCTTCATACGGGTGGCTGTTGAATCACAAAACGAGGAAGCTGTTCGAACGCTCCTGGGCCTGGCGAAGAGCATAACCCGACCAGATTTGTATAGACTGGTCAATACGGCGCTGAATAAGGGCCAGGATGCCTTAGCTTTGGAACTGATGGGACACCCGGAGTCCGGCTTAAAAGGTCCATCCCGTGGACGGAAGCTGATGTCTTCACAAGCTTCATATGTGACTCTTGCCGTCCGGCATGCACGCATAGCAGTCGTTCGATCCCTAATCTTGGACCACGGTGTGCAGCCAGATCACGAAGATTCAAGGTCACGGACGGCCCTGATGGCTGCAGCAGAGTTCGGCCAAGAGGAGATTATGAAGTTTCTCTTGGAGACTGGCAAATGCAACATTAGTGCGAAAACTGGAAAGGGCGAGACTGCCGCATTGATAGCTGCGAAGCAGGGTCATGAAAATATGATAAGATTACTTTTTCCTCAAGAACCACTTCCGCGAGAGGCTGATTCGTTGTTGAAAAGCGCGGAATTGCGCAACGCGGCGCGCGCTGGCGACGTGGAGCGAGTAGGGGCGCTCCTGACGCAGGAAGGCATCGAACCAGACCTTGTCGATAAGAACGGTTATACGCCGTTACTGCTAGCTGCAGAGAACGGCCATGACTTAATTGTCAAACAATTATTGGAACGATCGGACGTTCGAATCAATACAAGAAGTGCACACTATGGGCGTGTGAAGTTCGGTCGAACGGCACTGCACCTCGCAGCATACAATGGGCACGAGCCCATTGTGCGTCGTCTATTGTCGCGAGAAGGGGTAGATGTTGAGGCTCGAACATTTTTCCCCAACCATGTCCATGGGACCGCACTTCAGGTTGCGACCGCACGCGGAAACGAAGCCATAATCAAGCTATTAGAGGAGCATGCCTCGGTGAACGTAACGCAGCCTGCTGCTCCCTCCGCACATCCCCCTACGCAGTTCCCCGAGCAGAATGTTTCCGCTCAGCAGTCCAGTGCATTCGAAAATGTAAGCCTTTATGTTCATGCGCAATACAAGGTACTAATACTGCGTTATGCAGGATCCCGACGATGTACTTGATAATTTCGATTTTGAGACTTTCCTGGATGAGCCGGACCTAAATTCTCCTTACGCATTTGATATACCTGATTAGGAGGGCAGCTGCCATGTGTCGTTCGAGTGCTAAATCCTGAGGAAGAGAAGTTCTTGCGGGGAATACGGTAGACGCACAGATTGAGACGTCCTACAAGACCATACCTAGCAGTATGGAGCCTGGGTACATCTTTACTAACTCTAGATCGTCCATTTTTAGCTCAACAAGCATTTGCACCAAGTTGATCTTGCCAGTCAGCACAACAAAGTTAACGTATCCGACGGCCACAACTGCTAGATTATAGCTCCCTCAATTCTTGTCTCATGGTCATAGAAAAATTGTTTAATAGAAGCTATTTTATTTTTAGCACATGGATTATTTGAAATAAAATTTCGGATCAAGAAGATCGGACGTTGACATAGTCTTTCATAAAGACCGTGATCTCTGGGGCCCGGTGGCGCTCACCAAGGGGACGTGATGTGAGTGAGCTTGGTCAGCTCGCAACCAAAGTTCATCTTGGCCTCACATGAACATGATGGCTGGAGCACAGGAATTGCCGGGAGTAGCTAGAGGAAAAGACTGGCTGGAGTGCTATAGGGACTGGAGCGATCGAGTGGCTAGGGCATCATTAGAGCCAGGCTCTCCCTGACACGACGTCGCAGTTAGGAGTCGAGACGCACTTTCACATGCGTGCTCAATGTAGTCTAAGGATTGCAACTCAACAGGAGGCTCAAATCGCGTCATTACTCATAGACGACATGTCTACATCAAGGGACGGTTGAACACTCCGTCTCATCACCATATATATGCCTTGGCCGGCCACATTGGCTAGCCCCACAGAGGTAGAGAGCCAGCGTGGCCAAAGGCGCTCACCCAGCTTGGAGTCTTTCGATCGAACGATCTTGTCGGCGCTCTCAGATGACTTTACGTTGCGGCCAGCAGGCAAGAGCGACAAGCGGGCAAGGAAGGAGCCTTAAAAATGCCCAAGCATTTCGACGTTACACGGTTAAGCATTCTAGGGTGGTAGGCGGGGGAGGGTTTAGCTTATCTCCAGTCGCGAGCGTCGATTTGCGTTTAGCGATGCAACGCTCTCTGTACGTTGCATTCCACCACTACGGTACAATATAATTTCCCGGGCGACCCAATGCTACGGTACGCTACTTTTTGTTATTGTTGTTATCGGTTTTGTATTGTTTTACCTGCCAAACGTCCCAGCAGCAGCCCCCCCCCCCCCCGACGCTTGCCCGCTTTCGGCCCGTCTTCAATAGGCAAGAAGAATAATCCAGTACGTTTTTGAGGGGGGGGAATTTCTGAGACTTTTTGTGACAGACAGGGGGGGTGGGGGGTGCTTTATTGATCTTTTATCTATCTCTTCTCTTCTATTGAGACCCAGCGTTTCGGGTTTTTTGATGATTTTTTTTTTTTTAAATGCCACTTTGGGCTGGATCCGGGTTATCGACAATAGAACGATGATGGAATGTCGCCCGCAACAATAGCATGGCCGTGTGTCTCTCCCACCAGCCTCCCCCTTCCCCCTCCCCCCCACTTTCCCCAGTGAGTGCTGGGAACATAAGATGCGCCCTGTCTGCTGTTGCTAGAGAGAGAGAGAGAGAGAGAGAGAGAGAAGAAGGAAGGGAGAGAGAGACGTCCGCGGATTAAAAAGCTACTTGTAGTTTTTGGTGTCTATTATCTCTCATATCCGACACTCACTCGCTGTCATGGATCCCTCACAATCTCTGTCGCACCAGCTCCGAAAGCTGCAAGCCGTGCCTCCACCAGCCTACACGGCCACGGCCACTACGCCTGCCACCCAACCGCAACCGCAACCGCAACCCGACACTACACAACCCGACCCTTACACCACCACCACCACCGCCGGCGCCGACGACGACAATGAAAGCGACGAAGACGGGTGCTGCATGCCGCCCATCGCCATCCGGATCGACGCGCCGCTCAAGGTGGTTGGGCACGCCAACGTAGTCAGCGCAGACACGCAGACCATGACGGCGCGGCTGGCGTCGACGGTGGTGGCGGGGCTCCAGCGGTCGCTGGCGGACGCGGCGCGGGCCCGGCCCGTGCAGGTGACGGTGGGGTGCGGAGTGACTGTCGTCGGCAGTCGGAATGTCATTGGCGATGGCCTGACGAAAGCGCTAGTAGCCAGGGCCGCCGTGCTGAAGATCGAGATGGAGAAAGGTGCTGGTGCCGGCTCGCGGGGATCTAGAAAGAGGAGGGCGGAGTCGGTGAGTTTTCGTCAGTCATCGTCATCATCATCATCCATCATTGCGAGTGGCCCTGCACACAGATATAAAAGAAGTGGTGCACTGATGAATGGTGAATTGTTGTACAGGAGCCGCCTCGGGTCCAGGATGCTAAACGACGGGATGACCGGGAAGCACCAGCTGCGAAAGCTCTTGGATGAAACGGGGATACAAGGGGGATACAAGGGGGATACAAGGGAGAGAGAGAGAGAGAGAGAGTTGATGGCTATGAAAAGGGAAGCTTTTTTTTTTTTTTAAATTTATCTTAATACATAATTCTTTCGCATCTATGCAGCAGGGTGGGCGCTTATCGGGCTCAAAACATCCCACAAAGGACTATATATAATACATGTACAAGAAATTTTAGGTTTTGGCCAGTGTCCCAAATGCTCCGCGCGTTTTTCCCCTTCTTTGCCCCCCCAACGTTGGAATGCCAACGGTGACGACTATACCATCTATGTTTGCACGATACCATGGATACAAAGTCCGTCTCTCACTATAGAAAAGAAAAGGAAAAAAAAAATTTCCCAGTTGACCCCCCCCTAAAACTGTGAAACGCGGCAGTGCGCTTTAGCGTCCTGTAAGCGGCTGGACGTGCCTGTGCAGGTTCTTTGACCATGGAGGCAACTTTCGGTCACGTTCATAAAGAAGGCCGCAGTTGTTACAGAGTGTCTGAGAAAAAATTAGCAGGCTGTGCAAAACACACTTCTCCTCACCGGTCAAAAACATACTCTTGGGCCTTGTGGTCCGTCTCGGACAGTCCACACGGCGGTTCCTGGCACCCTACAATGTGCACACTTCCACGTATTCCGCTCCCTATCACGGCCTATTAGGATAATCCAACTAAAAAGCAACACCGCAAGAAGCACCTACCAGTCATTCAAACCCCCACCTCCGCCGTAGCCAGCAACGCCTCCAGACCCAACATCCGGGGTCCCCCTTCCGCCAGGTGTACCTGATCTCCCAACCGGACTCAAGCTTCTAAACCTTCGCTTCTTCTTGCTCCGTTCTCCTCTGCCCATAGGCGTTTCTGAATTTTCGGGATTATCGAAAAAGCCGCCGGGAGTGTTTTGTGGCATTCCACCAGCCATCCCTGTTGAGGAAGAAAATCGAGCAGTTTCCCTTCGCAGTCGCCGTATCTGCCTCTCACGGTCGCCCTCGCGCTTTTCTATATCTTCCTTTGACAGAGTCTCAACACTTGGCTCCCAGTCATCAGCCAATTGTTCGTTATCAAATCTCCAGCCAGCCTCCTGACCATCAGCCGCAAGGTTATCAATCTCCCCGCCGTATCCATTCCCCCCTACCAAGCCGCCGCTTTCGCAGGCCTCCTTCTTCAGACGAAGTACAGCCTCATAGATTGCATGTGTTACAGCCGGCACCCACTCACCAGCTAAGCCCAAATCTGCGCAGGTACGTTTAACAAACTTTTCGGCCGAACCCGGTGGATGCAGGAGAGACCACTCGAATCTGTCTGTATAGAGCTTATTAAGTAGATTAATGTTTAAAGTGATGATGCAGCGGTATGTATCGTCTGGGTTGTGCTCATCTGACTCTGTAGGGGGGAACGGGGTGGCTGATGCAGTGACGCCATTGGTATGACTCGTAGGCAACGCATGGCTATCCATCTGTGGCACTCCATTCGTGGCCGGAGTGGCAGCGGCGGTTGGTGCAGGAGTCGAAGACTGATCCCGCGACAGCGATGCCCGAATTGTCTTGACGGCGTTGCCGTTGGCTGTCGTACCGTGTGTGGAGTGAAATAGAGGATGCAGTGCTACACCGGCATACTCTTCAAGCTGTGTTCTTATTTGGTTGCTGATCTGGGCTGCTGTAGTTGTCGAGTTTGGCAAATCCAGGTCGTTAACCAAAACTTGTGCAAACTGATCTGGCGTGATGAGCGTCTCGTGCAAGTTCCAAAGAAAGACATCCTTTAATCTATATGGAGGTGTTGCCTCAGGTGTCTTGTAAGCTGGAAGTGCTGGGTTGATGCCAAAATCGGCGGCGTTGGAGGGTAGTGGTAGGGCGGGTGCTGGGGTAAATGACGGGATGTCGAGATCAATGCGAATTGGTATCAATGTAAGAGGAAGAGAAGTCTGCGCATGTAGCTGTATATCCGTCCTGCCCAGTACGGCACTAGTTAGCATGCTCCACCGCAAAGCCAGTTGAAGGATTCCTGAGCGTAACAGTCGACTACATACTTTCCGAACTTGGGCCGACCCATCCAATCTCTCCAGACTCCTTGGGTATCCACAGGGGCCTTCAGCTCCTTTCCTAGCTTGTCAGCCGTAGGTCCTTTATCCTGTTGAAGTTCGTCCCGCCTCAGGCTCCTCAAGCCGGTGGGTCGCCGTGGGCCTTCGCTCTCGTCAAAATCGTCATCATCATATGCATCTTCAGCGTAACTAATGATGGCAGTTCCTCGTTTCGTAGTCCGCGAAATCGGGGCATTCTGGTTTATCGTAGGTTGGATAACGGGTGTGAGTAGAGAGTTCCCATACGTCCTCAGACGCGGTGCGTAGCTCGATATGAAAGCTTGTGGAGGCGGCATTTCGCGGCGATGCGCGCGCTGGAGTTCAACACACAGGAGAATTGCAAGCTTTCACCGCCAACCCGAGACTTGAGATGCTTTCTCTTCTCTGGTTCTACCCTAAAGCTCTGCGTGTCCCGATCTAGAGACACGGCTCCTAGGCGTCGGAAGGAGTGTTTGGTCGTTGCAAAAGGTGTACGGTGTACGGTGTACCAGCACAAGGGAGCGTGATTGCAGAGGTGGATCCGCCTTTCGTTGGGTTCGTGCTGTGGCGAGCAGGAGCCAGGCCCCCAAATTCCATGAACCCGCAGATGTCCTATTGCGCGTCGGTTGATTTGTCTACGAACATGGATTACTTTGCCCTATCAGGAGCGAAGAGGAAGAGGCTCCCTGTTTTGCGATGCTGATCATGTGACACCAGCCCTGCGCCCTGTGGTAAAATTGGGCGTGACCGTCTACTCTATATGTTATTGCATGTACGGAGTATGTATCACCGCTTTGCGCACTTGACTATGGATGCATTGTCTGTATATACTGTACATGAAGGCGTTCCCCGCCGTCTCCCTTGTCCATCCTCAGTCGGTATCCATGCGGCTCCCATCACCATTATCTTCCTGTATTCCCTTCTTCACCCCTTCTAGAAATGCCTCTACAGCCTCCCCCCCCCCTAACGGCATACCTCCATGACGTATGAACCCACCGTTCTTCACTTTCACTCCTAGTGCCTCGCTAATGCTGGGCAATCCTCCGTCTCGGAGTGCTACCGTTAAACTCCCGAGACTCTGAATAAACTGTGGGGACCGAACGACTTTCCCGAGGATCTCTTTCTTCTCTGACAAATTCAATATCCCAAGTGCTGCCTTTATGCCTTCCGAACTGGGCCCTATCGCCCATGTGTCAGCGTCCTCCCGTGTTAGTATTAGTTGTGGTGGTAGATGGGATAGTAAGATGTCACAAAACGCATCGTCTGCTGCTTCGATAACGGGGAGCGTCGCTGGTGGAGATAGTAGGTCTGGAAGTGTAGTGAAAGCCTTGTCCTGGGCTTCCTGCAGCTGAGCGCCACCACTTTGGCCACCTTTAAGGGAATTGAGAAAATTTTGTACAATTTGTGAGGCATCATTCGTCGGAAGCGACCCCCTATATAAAACGGCAGTCAGCATGCAGCCTATATATTAAAGCCCACGGGCTTCAATGCGACCATAAGGGGTATTTAGAATACTAGATAATAGGGCATCTGGGAGAAAAGGGCAAAGCAAGTACTATTTGTTTCTTTGTACATCTCAAGTATACTGGAAGCATGATACTCTGCCCTTTCTCCCCCTTGAAATTGAACCAGACCCACTGGGATGCTACCTGGTGACCACTGTGTTGAACGCTCCGATGAAATTTGCCGCGCATAAGGCATACACAAAATTAAGAAAATGACCTACGCTCTTGCACCATCAGCGCCGCCCTCCCGAGCTTCCTCTCCCTCTTCCCTGATATCCCCACCAGTAGCCCCAGGGCCCGCTCCACCACTACCACCTTGGTGGTGGCCCCCAGGATGCCCACTGTGTTCAACGTCTTCCATCGGTTCGTCTTCATCGGGATCCTGATCTTGGACTTGGGCGATGGCACTTGGAACATCCACATCTTCGCCTTGGAGAAGCTCATCCACGATTTCACCAAGCCTCCTATCCCTTGCGCTCCAATAGCTTGCCTCTCCGCGTGCACTTTGACTCTTCGACTGCAGCCAAAAGAAATGCTTTTGGGAGCTCGATGAGAATTTCAGGACGTAGATTCTACCATTGATTGGAGGAGATGTAGATGAACTTGGATTCGTGCTCTTTACGTATGGGGTGAAATGGGCATCTGTTGGGACCATGACCAGATCAAGAGTAGGCCTGTTCGAGAGTGCCCAACGAGGCCGCCAGCAGAAATGAATCAGCTCTACAGATAACATCTATTATCAGTTTATGGTGACGCATAAAATGTAAAATTATCTTACCGTCTTCCCCCGAGTAGAGGTAGATATAGCCGGGCCCTTGTCTCGGCTTTACCCTAGGGGGAGAGACGCTAGTCTGTATCTTCTGTTAGCAGCCCTTCAGTCTTGGAGAGGTGGCATATCGAGGGCATCCTCACGTCGACATCACAAAGACCAGCTTTGAACGTAATAATCGGTGTAGTTGCCATAGTAGAGGATAGTCAGGCGGTGAAACGACTTGAGCAGGATGTGGAGACGCCTGATAGCTCGTGGCAAGAACGTCTATGGGGGTCGATAAAGCCCTTGGACGCAGCGCTATACTGCACGTGACATTGTGGATTGCTAGTCGTGACAAGGGTATGGTGACTAATCATTCCGAAAACCAGTCCTAGGGCTTGCCCTCAGCCAACGCTCGCTTCTTTCTTCCAAACCTGAAGTCGTGAGCCGCAACCACATCGATAAAACCTAACGACAAAGGACTCGATTACCGATCCTCCGGAATTATACTCGAGATGTCGGCAAGCGCAGCGGCGGCAAGACCGGCTCCATTAAAGAAGAAATTCGGCAAAGGCGAGAGAGTGGTTCCGCATCACACGCAGAAGGCAAAGAAATGGTACCCTGCTGAGGATGAGAGTCAACCAAAAAAGGTATGTTGGGGTTGTGTTCCACTGGGTCCCGGCAAGCCTAGTCTACACTGATATTATCGAATTGCTGCGATATACGCTGTGTGGGCTACTTTGAATCCACTGCCGCATACTCTCCAATACCATACCCTTGGGTACCGCGATGAGGCCCTAGTTTTATTCAGCCCAACATGCGTGTCTACACCCTTAGAGGGGTATGGCAAAAAGCCACTATCTAGCATCAACTACTGGTAGAGTAGGGCGTCGCTGACAGCGTGTGCAGGTCCGCAAAACCGTTCACCCTGCCAAACCACGGCCGAGTCTTCAGCCTGGAGCAATTCTCATCCTCCTCGCTGGCCGCTTCCGTGGCAAGCGCGTCGTTCTCCTTAAACACCTCCCTCAGGGTGTCCTCCTTATCACCGGTCCGTTCAAGGTCAATGGTGTTCCTCTCCGGAGAGTGAACGCGAGATACGTAATTGCTACGAGTGCTAAGGTCGACTTGAAGGGTATCGACCAGAAAACCGTAGAAAAGGTCGCTTGTGAGGGATACTTTGCGAGAGAGAAGGGCAAGAGAGGGAAGCAGGGGGAGGAAGAATTCTTCAAACAAGGGGAGAAATCCGAGGTTCGTTGTGAAATCCTCAATTTCGTCAGCACTGGGAACCGTTGATATTGGAACTGACACTCCCGGGCTGGCATAGAAAAAGAAGCCGTCTAGCACGCGGGCAAGCGACCAGAAAGCCGTTGATAAGGCCCTCCTCACAAACATCAAGAAGGAGCCCTATCTTATCAACTACCTGGGTAGCACCTTTAGTCTACGCAAAGGAGACAGGCCGCATGAGATGAAGTGGTAGAGCAGGAGACGTGGGTGGATGGTGTTGGTAGTTTATGTGCAGGGGCAATGATAGAGCCGTCGCTAAGACAATAGCGTTTAAGCTACGGGCAGTTCTATAGTCAAGGTTAACGCACAGGTTATTATTCTGTACGAAGGCTTCTCTAGGTTGAATCCAAATAAATAAGAGAAAGGAACACTGAACCCCTTCTAGCCTGATAAGCGACTATGACTGGAACGTCTTGAAAGATTACCTCGCACAGGGTAGATAAAATGCTAGTAGTGATTATATAGAATATCCAGTGGAGATGTAAACAATGCGGCTGCCAAAATTGATAAGATGTGCTCATCTCCTAACACGGGATCTTCACCCTCTTCTTTTCTTCAATCCTCTCATTCTTCAACGTCGCATACACGTTAGACGCCACCAGAGCCAGTGATATCGCCAAGATCACGAATAACAAAATAGCTGCTACTACAACGCAGGATAAGCCGAACCCCCGGCTGGCCACCCTGAAAGACTGCGGCACCTGATCCTGCGGGAGTGCCAAAACCAATTGCATCGCTGTAAGGATGGTTACAGCATAGGCAAATACCGCAATAACCCAGGCGAAGTTGGCCTCGAGGAAATTCTTATAGCGCCGGCTGCGGTAGTAATAACCGCGCCATTCGCGCATCGCCGTACGATAGATGATATTCAGTCGGTTTAGTCGCAGCTCGCCGTACCACCAGCGGCAGTTCAAGGCGTCGGGGGAATTTATGGGGTCCATTTTGGCGTCCTGCAAACTCCGGACAAAGGCCGCCCACTCGCTCCACCCTACGTCGCGAGGTATAAGGTGGTTATCATGGGCGATTTCTAGATCGCTTTGTGAACGGATCAACCTGGTGTATGTGTAGAGAAACCCACACGCCCCCGGATAAAGGTCTTGGGCGTCTGGTTGTTGGCTGCTTCTGCAGATGTTCTGGACCCAGAATTCGTGGCTGACCAGCCAGGGCGGCAGCGGCTTCATGAAGATTGTTGTGTCAAACCAGACGAGATGCATGTCTGCCCGCTCCGTCACGACTATCCGCCGATCCAACATCCTCTGTGCATGTAGCTGACGGATACTGCCTACTCGACCAGCGAGCCAGAGATGTCTGTGGACTCGATTGAGCCTTTGCACGTCAAGCTCATTTTGGATCCACTGCCGACGTGTCTGCCCGGGTTTCAGCAGCGGATCGCCAGGCACGATCTATTCAGAGAAAGACGGTTAGTGGAGACAGTAAAAGAAGATTCGATCCGGAACCCAGCCTACTGAATTATCTTCCCAGGACACCAAATCAACGTCTTTTCTGAACGGGGGATCCAGTGCTGACATAGCTCGTCCCCAGGCTCTGCTGCAATCACCGGGGTCAGATCACCATCATGAAGAAGCTACAGCCTGGTGGTAGAGTTGGGGGGCTGGTGCCACACGGCAAGGCGAAACGAGTTTCCATAGCGCCTTACGAACGAACAATTGCGTCCCGACTTGTATTCCGTACGTCGTGAACTATTCTGTAGGAGTATCCGGGCCTAGGCCAGATATTGGGTGGACTGCGCCGGAGCTTGCACCGTAGCTAGAACCGGGCTTTAACGTTATGGGACTTCGCTACAACTCCAGCAAGAGTCCGCTTGAGCCCGACCATTCCCAGCACTAGACTAAGGACGCGGTTCCCCATAGTCGTAGCTAAAATACTAGGCAAATGCGCTCGCTATTCCGCAGACACCAAGAAAGGGCACTCGTGCAAACGTACAATAAATTAGCTTGAAGATTTGCGAGTGTAGCCGCATCGCATATTTCACGCTGAATAAACCCCCATTCTCCTCGCGCGCGATTTCGAGACATGCCTGTTACTAGAATCAAAACAGAAGTGCTGATTGAGAAAATCCCGTGAACTCTGCCGCTAATACATATTTATACAAAATCGTGAATTCGCTGGCCTCACCCGATGATCTGACCCGCGACACCCAATGCAAATCCAACGCCAATTCCATATATTCCCGGACCGTGCATAGTAGCAGCCCCTGCCACCCCCCCATTATATGCCGGGCAGTTCATGATCTGCAATCCATAGCAAGCCTGCTGGCTCAGAGTCTGACATATTGATACACTATTTATCGCGGCTCCGGTCGCAGTTGCCCCCGGGATTGTGATTCCAGCGCTGGACGCCGAGATGGTAATTCCGTCAGTGCGCCCAGCTAACTGTGCCGTGCATTTCTGGTATTCGTTCTGGCAACCCGTCCATGCGGAAGAACAGGCTGCTGCATTTGCAAACGTAGTAGGGATAGCGGGATAGGTGTAGTACTGGTTTGAGATAGGTGGCGGTGTGGTAATCGCAACGATACCTGTGGGCTGCGCCGATGGCTGCGCCGTTGGCTGCGCCGTAGTCGAGCCTGGGAAGATGAAGCCTCCAGTTGAAGTGAGTGCCGAGGGCGACCCAGCTATGGTGGACCCGAAACGAATAGAGCCCGACTGAGTACCGACATTAATCGTGCCAGTACAAGCCGAACCCTTCGGACAGCAGGCAACATGCCCTGCGGCATCCGGCTGGCAATTAGTGTTTGAGGTACAGCAGGCGAATGGGGCGTTTAAATTGGTGCAGGCGTTGTAGTTTGAAGGGCAGTTGCCTTGTCTCTTTTCATGAAGGGGAAGCAGTTGGACATCCCTCCATTTGAGGAACGGCTCTTCAGCCAAGGGAGGGTAGAACGGCGAGAACCGCGATGACGACGCAACCGCTGAGTAGAGCGTTAGGACGGTAGAGAAGACGCCGGCTGTCCGCATCTTTGGTATTGGCACCGCAGGAGATTTGGGGTTGAATGCGGCCGCCCACGATTCTCGCAGCCGCGTGGTGTTTGATGTGTGCCAATTCCCTTCGGAAGGGGGTTTGCTACTTTGTATCACCGATACAACAGTGGGCCGAACGGCGTTTACGGTGAACGCTGCCGCGCCGAATGCTGGGAGGTCATTGCAAGTCAGTAAACAGCGCCACAGCTAGAGGTGTGTGTACGTATGTATGTATGTATGTATGTATGTATGGACATCACACTGACCACTCACGAGAAAGCCAGAATAGGGCAGCGAAGACGACGTCCAAGGTGGAGATGCCAGTATTTAATGGGGGTTGAGCGAAAATAATGGTAGGGATGGGGAGAGTTGGACGCCCATCGCAAGCAGGGCCGCTGCGTAGTTGTCCCCAAGGCGGGCGGGATGATGTGCTGAGCGCCGTCTTGTTGTTGGCCCGGAAACAGGAAATACTCCGTAGCGGCATCTGGGCGCCAAGACACAGGATCTTGCACGGAGTTCGGAGAACCTTGTTACTACGGACTCTGTTCCGGACTCTGCTACGGTAGCCTGGGTATTCTCAGTAATGCCGTCGTGTTCTAAGTAATGGCGGTTTGGTATTTTGTATGTACATGTACAATACAATTTTGCGTTGTTCGCGCCTACCATCCATTACTCAACCCGGGTGCCGAGTACAAAATACATGCCTCGTTGCATACGCCAAGTATCCTGACGCTGCCGGCCTGCACAGCCCGCCCTACTCCGTCCCGTATCGGCCTTTTACAGAGTAGAAGCGCTACTCGACCTACTATAGACTGCTACAGAGCGCGTCTTGGCTAGGCCGCCTTCTCCGTAAGCACAGGCAACGCCTACAACATACTTCGCCCACATGTTATCTCTACGTGCGCATTCATGACAAAGTGCGAGGTTGGTTGCTGTGACTATGATACTATGGCTAGCTTCACCGCCGACTGTATACAAAAGCATAAAAAAGCCACCCGTGCCGATACCAAGGAATTCAGCAAGCCTCTAGTCTCCCCTCTCCACGATCAATAAGCCGGCAGGTGGGTTGCGTCTTCCCCGTTGACGTTTGTTCTCAGGTCGGGCAGCAATCCCAAGTATCCTCCTGCTGCATTGTCTCCCAGCTGCTTCGGTCCTTGTAACTGCGATAGCTCTGATGAAATAGAAAAGTAAACCCCTCTGATCAATGCCCTACTGTAGCGTCATGCCACACACCATTCCATTCTTTTCTCCTCTGCTGATTTCACACCTTAGATCAGGTTGGCCTCGCCTATTCGAGACCTCACAGCCTTCCGCCCGGTCAAGCGCCTCACTGGACGAGTCTTGCCCACGTAATTTCGCTTTGCCTTTCTTGCTTTATGGCCGTGTACCACCTCCGGATTACCATCTCCCTCGTCGTCAGTGGCAGCCTCCCAAAGATCGGCCGCAGAAAGCTGCTCGGACTGCGAGTCATGGCGAGCTACAACCTGGCTTCCCTCAACTCCTAGGTTTGCTCCTTGGGGTAGCTGACCAACGCTCGAATTAGTTGTGGTGGGTAAAGCTCTACCTGGGTGTTGGGATGGTGTTGTTGCCGCTGGTGATTGACGAACCTCCGCTGTGTAAACTGAAGAGCTAGCGATACCGTTTGAGTGGTTGCGGCCATCGATATTCGAGTCAGGGCATGAGCAGTCGTAGCCTGGATGGGAGCTGGCGGGCTCCTGGTTTCCTAAGTCACTCCTCCATGAACTCTCCTGCGTCATGTTCCCTAGAGTTCCAAAAGTGGTAACACTGCTTGACGCTGAAACAAAACCTCTCACAATGATGCTACCGTCCTCAGATACTACCGGTCGCCCATAGGTGCTTGAGATAGTCGACGCATCACTTTCTTTCCTGCTCTGGAATGGGTGGACATGAGGACCACGCACAAAAAACCCGTCTGAGACTAGCGGAGACATGGCCCGCAATTCCTTCGCCAAATTCTCCTTGAACCACTCTTCGGTTGCTGTCTTTGACCGCCGAAACCTGCCGTATCCGACCATCTCTGGTAGTTTGGGCACTGGGTAAAGCAGAGGTGCACATGACGCGCTGCGGCTGCTGTCAGATCCAATTACACTCGAATGGGTCGCAGATTGCATAGAATTGTTGGTCAGGTCTGTGCCACCAGAAGATGGTCTCTCTGGCGGATACCAATTGGGATATTCTTCATCCGGAAGCAAGCAATCATGGGTAATATACGACCTATCTTCTCGCCGAAAGCGTGGGCGCCGTGTCGTTTCCGTGATGTACGATTTGCTTCGAGGTGGAAGGGGAGG
Source organism: Geoglossum glabrum (assembly GCA_021527465.2). Classification (NCBI taxonomy): domain Eukaryota; kingdom Fungi; phylum Ascomycota; class Geoglossomycetes; order Geoglossales; family Geoglossaceae; genus Geoglossum; species Geoglossum glabrum. Next base: position 22,942 of record JAJDFE020000334.1, on the reverse strand, counting down.
CCGGGAGAAAACACAATCCTTGACCGACTCCATTGCTGTTGTTGATCTTACACAATCGTCTTGAGAAGTAGCTGGTTCTGGCTGCGCGGAATCGATGCAAGGCTCAACAATTCCTGGTGTGGGACTTCTAGAGGCAATGGCTTGGTTAAGCTGGTGCTCGATGAGGCGCTGGTGGAGCCGATCAGACGCACTTCTCCCGGCGCACTTCTCGAGAAGATTGTCGAAAAAGCCGTCCATCTTCGCGATGGGCATGGCAGAGATGGCAGAGATGTGACAGAGACGGTAGCAAGCTTGCAGTAAGTAAGTGTGTAGAAAATGCGATGGCTGGAGCCAGTCACAATAGTGACGTCGGATTGAATTGCACTGCAACTTGCGCTTGCGAAAAGAAACGATGAATTGCCCGAAAGAGAAGGGGCTCCCGAAAGAGCCTCGCTCAAAAGGGTTTTAGGGCTCGGAAGTGAAAGCAACAGAGAATTGAAGATTGAATACATGTAAGGCCTAGCTCACTGTCTACCAACACCTGGGCTAAATGAAGTCTCTTCGACGCAGCGGCCGCAAGACTGGGTCTGGTCGCCAGCGTTAAGCAGCTTCAGCGAGCCCGTTCCGCGTCAGTAACACAATCCTCGTGGTTTTGTTCTAGTGCATCGGATCATCGCCGGCTCTTGGAACGCCGCGATCGGTTTAGTATCCTCGCATGGCACGACGCTCTGTCGTCCTGAAGAGATGTGGGTATGAACAGCCTCATGGGTACGAAGGCCATTGGGTGATCCTCTGCACGAAGCCGTCTCTCTCGGAGCCTTTTGCGGGTATTTTTCGCCTCGCACCCTCCTCGCCCACTCTTCAGATGAATATTCTCTCTTCTGATTGACCGGGAGTGGTCGGCGGGAAGCCACAATATCAGGGTAGAACATAGATAGATAGTACTAAGAGAGCAATACGGCTTCTTCAACGAAGAGGAAGAAGCCAAATCCGCCACACACAAACCGCAACTGAACCCTACAGAGAGAGCAATCCAACAGAAACCAGGGTTTCTCTACATGCAGAGGTGAAGTGGCGAGCAGTGAGTATGAAACTCGGCAGACAATGGACGATAGCAGATACAAAAAGTAGGAGTCCACCTGGGTTGATCCAGTGGCCGCACGTCGGGTTCTACGGGGAAACGCACAAAGCCGTATCACACACCGCTTGCCGGTTGTCGATGCCCGCATCTCCCACCTCTGCGGCACGTGTGTGGTCACACCGACTTCGCGCTCACGGCACATGCGCCCTGGAGGCCTGGCAGAGAGAGAGGACGGCCATAGGCAAGCCATCGGCAGCCACCACGCCGCAAGTATGCAAGTACTCTGTACATGTGTGTGTGTATTATAAGTGTATAAGTGCGCGTACTATCAATGTTGAACGTGAAGGCGGGCTGTGTACGAAGGTATATGTGCGCACGCAGACCAGCGAGGAGTAGTAGCAGCTAGCAGCTAGCAGTTAGCAGGAGCGGCGGCAGCAGCAGCAGCAGCAGCAGCAGCAGCAGCAGAAGCAGAAGCAGCAGCAGGCGTCAACTGGCGAGGTGGCAGGTGGCATGTGGCAGGTGGCAGGTGGCAGGTGGCAATTGGCAATTGGCAAGCAATGCTCGATGTTGCAGAGCTGGAGAAAGCGCGAAAGGGTCTGTATCGGTTGGTGGAGAGCGAAGGGCGGCCACAGGAAAGGGGTTGTTGCGGCCCTGCACTAAGGCCCGACACGGTAGGTTTCTGGAACACCGGGCTGGCGGCCCGATGCGGCCCGTGAGGATGACGCTATTGCCCATTATCGCGCTATAAAGGTACTTTACACGGCAATGCGTTGCTGACTAGTTAGTGGCTAGTTAGCCAGTTAGTGACTAGTTGGTTACTGACTGGTTACTTGTAGTTTGGCTAATGGCTAATGGCTAATGGCTAGTTGTAGTATCGTAGTATTGTAGTAGTATTGCGTTGCGTGGTATTACTGGTTGTATTGTGATTGCAAGTTGCAAGTTGCAGGCTCCAGGTTCCAGTCTCTCCGCTGCACTTCATACACACACACACGCTCCGCTCCCCTCCTAGTGCTGTATGTTGGTTGTCGTCGTTGTACAAGTACAATATTGTACATGTACGTACTCCTCCGTACTTGTGCATACACCCACACGCCCAAGTCACACACACACACCCACACACCCACACACCCATACACACACACATCCAATCCAGTCTCACATATCCAATCCAATCTCACACATCCAATCCAATCTCACATATCCAATCCAATCTAGACTACGCGATATATATCTCTGTCCATCTGGAAAGTCATGGCGACGTGCGTAATGCTTCACACCAAGCCTGCCCGAATTCCCCACTACTTCCCTTTTTGCTGTTTTCTTACAGATCAAGCGTTGCGCCTTGCAGAAACATAACGTGGCATCCGTCGTTATCGCGGGCCGAACGCAATGCCCTGCGCAGGCAGCGCGGTTACACCATATGGTTCACGGGCCTTTCCGCCTCGGGCAAATCTACAATCGCAACGGCGCTGGAACAGCACCTGCTCCACCTTGGATTGGCTGCCTATAGGCTTGACGGCGACAATGTCCGCTTTGGACTGAACAGGGACTTGGGCTTTTCGGAGGTCGATAGGAATGAAAATATCCGGAGGATTGCCGAAGTTTGTGGTCCACCAGACAAACTGCCCCTCTCCCGCCTTGCATGCAACGGCCTCTGAAAGACTACTGTGCGCAGGTGGCCAAGCTCTTTGCAGACTCCTCAACCATAGCACTCACGTCTTTCATCTCCCCGTACCGCGCAGACCGGAAAATTGCTCGTGACCTTCACGTCTCTGCCAGCCACAGCGGTGGCGGCGATTCGATCCCCTTTATTGAGGTCTATGTAGACATACCTGTGGAGGTTGCTGAGAAACGCGACCCTAAGGGCCTGTACAAAAAGGCTAGAGCCGGTGAGATTAAAGACTTCACGGGAGTATCCGCGCCCTATGAGGAGCCCGAAAACCCTGAGATTAGGCTTCGCACTGATCAGCTGAGCGTCGAAGAGTCCGTGGCGGAAATTGTGAGGTATCTGGAGTCGCAGGAACTGCTGAAGCGCGGTGCTGAGGGAGCATGAGGGGTTGCAGTCTTAGTATCCCAGGCTATCAAAATTAAAAGACTGCCAGCGGCCAATGCAAATCTAAAAAGCCCAGTTTGGTTGAACTTTGGGGATAACTATGCCGTTACGGCAGCTTGCCTATAGATTATCAACGGGGGCATTTATTGGGCACTCAGACTGAATTGCAAGACCCATTCGTTGAGGTCTAGCTAATCTCAAATTCGTAGTAAACATATGCCGTGTACTCGCCATCTTCGCCGCCATGAACACCGCCAATCCCCATTGCAGCCATATCCGACGACAAGGAAGAATCATCCTTTGTTTTGATCCTGCCCTTTTTATCCCGGCCAAAGGCATTGCCTCCAAGATATGAATAGGTCGAATCCAGTGAGAATTTCGCTTTCTTTGCGAGTTTTGGGGTGGACTGAGAGCACGACATTATGGTTAACACAGCTCCATCGTGATTGCTCTAGGCAAACGGGATAATAAATAGGAGACGTCGCGAGTCAGGGGGAAAAAAAAGAAAAGAAAAAAGAAAAAAAAAGGGGACGCTATTAGAGGAAACTTACCGTGATAACGCCGCAAACGAACTTCAGCGGTAATCCGTACCGCAAAACTGTTTCAACAAAGACTCTGAGAGCTAGTACGTGCATCCATATCATGATACTCTCGCCCCATGCCGTCCGGAACAACCTCAGCGCCTCCCCCCAAAGCTTCTGTTGATCCTGGGTGACACGGTTTACTTCCTTTTGTTCCGCCTCCATCCCCCCCTCTACGTACTTATATTCTCTAGGCGTCCATTTCCTCTCTCTGCATTTGTGAACAAACTCCTGACTATGCTTCTTAAAAATAGTCACGGCGAAGAGCGTATATTCTTGGTCTGATGTTATGTTGGTTGCGGAGCGGGGTACGACCATTGGAGCCAGGGTTTCGTAAGATTTCAAGAATTCCTTGCTCAGTGGATTCGGGACGGCAACCAGAAGTGTTTCGATGTATTCCGAGTCCTGAATTAAGAAGGAAGGGTCTACCAACGGTGCGAGCGACCGCGTAGACAAATTACCACTATAGCTGCAACATCAGTCATCGTACCAGAAGCGAGAAGTGATTGAAGTACGGGGAGGTGAGAGCGTGCAACGAACGTTTGCTTCCGCTGAAGTGCAATCAAGCTTGTCCTTACTTGTGTGTATTGCGTTTGTTTACTCTTCACATCACCGTCGATGGAGACAATCTCCTATAAGACGGAAACAAGATATTAGCTAGGTTCCCCCTTAGCATATACAGACGGCTTTTGTGGCATATCCAGGCGTCGTTGGCGTGTACATTCCTTTTGGAGATTGTCTATCAACTCCGCAAGAGCTCTGTCTGTTCGGTACTTGGCATTATTCCACGAAAAATTCTTTATGTAATTATCAACCGGTCCTATTTAGCGGTTTATTAGCGGTTGTCCCCGGATATTGGGTTAGGGATAATTGCTCACTGTCTTTGACCGTCTTCTGCTGCGAGATCTTGCTCTCATCGCCATCCAGTATATTTCCCAGGGAATCTGCCACTTTGCTCACTACGCCCTCACATGACGAACCGAGCTTCGCAAGCTCATCTGCCTGTTGAACCAGAGCATCAAGGGTTCCAATCTTGAACTCCGGAATGTGGAAACGGCAGACTGTGCCATAATCCTTTGGTACTGTCGTGCTGAGAGCTGCAAAAGCTTCGTCATTGTCATCCGAGGCGGATATCGAGGTCGGCAGCGATACAAGGAGGTACTTGACAGATTTTGACATTATGCCGGAAGGAGACTAGCTGCAGAGCTCAGGATACGGGAAGTATAGCAGAGCAGCGACGGAGGCATTCGAAGTTCATGATGGGCGGGTTTATTGCACGTGATCTCGCTCACTAAGTCAGAGCCTCGCCATTGTGATGACGAAAATGAGGTTGTCTAGAATTATTTATGTCGGACTTACGACAAATGAAAGGGGGTCCTTGCTGGGCAGGAGGGGCTCTGCACAATGTCGGGAGTTGGTGTTTCCATTGGGCTGAAAAATGTACGGACAATGCCCGCGGATTATTCCCAAGACGTCTAAGCCCTTTAGATAGTCCTCCCTCGTTCTAACATGATCTAATACCATATGCTATGCGCATTGAAGTCCGACGTCTAAATGCGAAAGAAGATCAAAGGGAGCCTATGTAGTTGGGGGCAACAATCGGCGTAGGTACTAAAGTAACGTAATTAGGACGTTGTTCAACGAAGATGGAATCGTGCGTTGCGGCAAGGGGACGTACCGAAGCGTTTTTAGGTTCTATAAACAGGCCTGAAGCTTCCGCAAGCACAACTGGCTCCTCGCCGTCCTTCGGGAGCGTCTCAATATGACCTTCAACCCAAGCTTTTCGCCCTTCAACTTTCACAGTCTTCGCCTTGAGAGCAACGAACGACCCAGCAGGCGTAGGTCTTCGGTACGTAACGCTCAGGTTTGCAGTCACGCCAACCTTGTTCGGTAATGCTGGGAAACAGCATCTCGCCAGACCCTCATCCAACATTGTTGCGAGCAGACCACCGTGAATGACGCCTGGGTGGCCGCAGAGATCTGGCCCAAGATAAGAAATAGCAACAAAGCTCCTCCCCTCTTTCTCATTCCACGCGAGCGGGGGAACAACAATTTTCCCAGGCCCAGAGAGGAGGCCTGCGGTGAGATTGTGGGCTCTTCGAGCTTCAGGGATCTGTAGTGTCGGCCTAGACTCGGTGAAATCGGGGTTGGCTCGCAATGCAAGCACAAGCGGATGCTCGTTGATATAATTCTCGATATCCTGGGACGTCTCATCGGCCGGTTCGAATATTCCAACCCTCTCACTGTCTCTCGCGAAAGCAATAGCCCCGGGCACAACCCCTATGACGAAGCCTGCGCTAGTGAAGAATATCGAGAGCGCACCAAAGGAGAGGATCCGCGCAAGCATAGATCTGTGCGGCACCGCTGAATCTTGGATGTGAGCAGTCATAATTGTCAGTATAGAGGTAGCCTCGGCGCGGATACTAGAGAAGCCACTGACCGGCGATGGACGCATAGAGCCTCCTATGAAAATATGTAGAGTGCAAACGACGAAGAGAAGCCCTCTGCGAGCGCAGCAGGACGCTTCTTAAGAGAGGCATGGCGTACCGGGGCCTCTCGTCGAGTGCTTCACGAAATGCTCTACGATGCTTCGGATATGTCGGTGCGGAGGGCGAAACAAACGCCCACTGCCAAGGATATGGCGACTTTTTGCGCCACTTGTGCACAACGCCACGTGCAGGTCGCCCCCTCAGTCTGAGTGCAGAGTAGACACCGCAGCATCATTCTTGGTGGTAAGAGCAGCTTCGCGATAAAGAAGAGGGTGGAGGAGTCGCCGGGGGAAGGAAATCGGAAAAGGGCATATCTCGTTGTCTCGCAAAGCCAAAGTGTGAGGGCACCTATATTCATGTGAGATTGTTTGCAAGAGAGAGCGAGAACCCAATTCCATCGCACTTTCAACAAAGAGGAGTTGCTGCCTGACGGCCCAAAGACGTTCCAGTCAATGCTGCCAAGGCTTGGTTCTCCTGGTTCGACGCACGAGATCCCTTGGCTAGGTTATGTTTGTGCCTTACATGTAGAGTGCCGGACGGATAACTACGGTAGTACGATGCCGGGAGAAACGCGAGAAACGCAAACACAATAGTAGCATAGCCAAGACAAGCTATCTCTTGTGGACTTCTATATTTCTATTATCAGAGTGCGAGATCGGGTGCAATAGTGGTCGGGCTTATTCCTCCTCATCGGCTAACAATTCAGCGTAGTCGTCCACTGAAGCAAAAGTAGGTAGGTGACGAAGCTTCTTACGCTTCCGTGGGCCGGGTTTGTCACCGTCGGCAAGGTCCTCCGTCTGGTCCGTCTGCAGCTCCTTTTTGAATACGGCATCAATGTCCGACGGAAGATCTTCATCGCTACCTAAGAGCGCATCATCGTCACCGCTCCCCAAATCCAATTCTATGTCTTCACTATCACCTCCATCATGTCTATCCCTGCTCCGACGCTCAGGCACATCGTCACGATCCCCTCCCACAGAATCTAGCTCGTCGCCATCTCCGCAGTCTTCCATCTCGAGGTCACTATCTCCTTCATCGCTACCTTCGAGTTCAGGTCTAGAGTTAACCAAAGCCCTCCATATCTCATCCTCATTCCCACCTTCATCCGAGTCTCCTGCTTCCACTCGAGAGCCCTTATCACGGGGCTTTTCCCTTCTAGCCTTCGCCTTGCCCATTTGGTTGAAGTACTTGTGGAAGAAGACTTCATCTGCGGCTACATCTTCAACCTTTTTCCTCCAAAATGACTCTGTGTTCACAGGTGCTTGGCTTTTGCCGCTTCGTGCGGATAAAATAACCCCACTAGTATCGCCACCCCCCAGTGGCTGCATTATCGAAATACCACGAGGCGCAACAGAACTGGATTTGGCATTTCGATAAACAAACCGATCCAAGAAGTGAATTAGAGTATGCAATGATAAGTCTGGCTTTGATGGCATTGCCTCGCGGCATAAGAGACGCGTGGCAAATAATGCTACCGACGGGTGGAAATGAGCCAAAAATGGCCCCTAAATTCCTTGTTAGACCATCGTATAGTCAATCGCTAGAGATGAGAACTTACTAATTCCCAAAGACAGCTATCACCAGCATTGCTATGCTCAGGATCTCGTTTTCTTCCATCGTATCTTGGAATGTGTGAATGGACATTGGCGGAGTCTACCTTTTCCGGGGCTGACTGCGCAGGAATTTTTGAGCACTGTCCCTCATCGTCGTCCTCCGGAGCATCCACAAATAATTCTTCATCTTCCTCTGCGAAGCTTTCAGGTTGATAAATAAGTGCTCCAAGCGAGGGAAAAATCTCTTCTAGCTCCCTTACTAGGTAGAGCGCGCCGCATACGAATGGAGGCTGGTGCAACATAGCGACTTGTAGGAGTCTTTTGATAAATGCCTTTACGCGCTTGATATTTAGATCTCCCTTGAGTGACTTGAATAAAATGTTCAAATACATGGCTTGCTTGGATGATGTCAGAAGTCGCGGGTCCAAGAGGGTTTGGTACAGAGTTCGGTAGAATCGGTCCGAAGAGACCTGCTTGGAGGCGGATAGCTGTTGCACTAGCATCAAAGCTTGGATGCTGGTATTGAAGTTGGACGAGTGTATTATCTTAAAGAGTGTGTCTAGGTGTTTTTCAAAGCTACGGGTAGAGTTAGCAGGCGTTAGCCCTCTCAGAGATGAAAATTCTTACATTGGGTCATCCGATCTCGAGAATGGGAATGCTCGGTTAACGCCCGTCAAGACCGCAGATATTAGTTTCTCGATCATTTCCCCCTCGGACTTATTTGCCTCATCCTCACGTTCTGCTTTCCGTCGAGCCTTCTTTCCCGACTCCCCCCCCCCTCCCTGCGGTTGCCCCTTTTTGTTTACCTTAGGACTATCTTGTCCTTTTGTAGTGTCTTTCTCTCTCAACAGAGCAATAAACATACCGAAATATATTTCAACGAGTTTGTTTGCAACATTTTCCTCTTTGCTGCTCAATGTTGTCTGATTAAGCGTGATTATTGCGTAATACTTAGCGTGTAGACTTTGTCCGGGTCTGAACAGAACTTCTGATTCGATCGAAGATATTATGATAGGTTTCATCAGTGGGTGAGTTGTGTACAACTGAAGCAAGAGAAATGAAGCTTTCGAAGCTATTTTTCGACTAGGGTCGCCAAGCTTGTTCACTAGCAATCTCAGCAAGTTCGACTCTTGTTCCGGTTTCTCTTTGAGTAGTTCCCACACATATCCTACAGCTCTCCCACGGGCAAATTCAACCTCATCGTTGCACCAGGTTTCAAGAACCTTGAGCATCTCAAAGTACAAGCCTTTAAGCCAGTCCTCATATGCCCAAGACACGAGATGGGATTCCTGAAGATGCTTCGGGAGAAGACTGCCGGGTTTCCAAGAAGACGCTTGGATCTGCTGAAAGGCTCCTAGAATCCCAGGTTGTTTTACGAATGGTTTGAGTTTCCGGTCTGGTGGAAGAACAACTCCTTGAGCCATTAGATCTTTCATTGCCCCAAGAGCTATAACTGCCTGCCCCCTACTCCGCTTTTTAGCGAGGCCCAGTAGGCTCTCTAAGGCCCCCGTTGTGTGCACAGGTGATTCTTGAATGACGAGGGTAAGCGCGGAGACTTTATCAGACAAGGTCCCAGAAGACATAATCGTAGATAGGAATCGATGTGAAGATGTTGACGAGAGGTGAGTAGAAGAGTAAAGCTTGTTATCAGATTCGAGTAAAGACTTGGCATGCTGGTGGACACGTTCAAGCACTTCTTGGGGAGGTAAAGGAAGGTCGCCTGTATGGGAAGGTAATTCCGGGAGTTTGGCCGCGTGCCAGTCAGGCCTAGGGTCAAGTATCTTCATTACAGTCAGCGAATGAAAATGCTAGGCGGGAATAGTTCGTACAGCGCGAGAGTGACATGGTGGATCCGGGGCCGGACCACGCTTCCGGCCCTTCGATGAGGAATACATGAGGGCGGAATCAGCAACCGCAACTGTCCAATGCAGGCTCTGGATCTCGGTCGTGCATAACCGGATTTTTCTAAGAGCGGCGCATCTCAAAGATCGCGGTATATCGCGTATGGTTGCGATGCACGATAATTTTGATGGAATAAACGATATAGGCGGAGTTATCTTGTGCGGCACGTGATCTGTCGGAACGCGTCGTCCATGAGGGATAAATAAGTCTAGAAACTTCCGCCATTGGCAGTTGAGATTCTTGCAAGTTTGCCTACTAGCTACGAAGCGTTCCATTTGCAACACCACAGCGTATAACTAGCCCTCAGCGGGGCAAGTGTTTGCATCTTCTCCCAAGGATTGATCCACCCTGGCTACGTTCGAACCCACCCACGTTTAAGCCTCACCCCACGAGCCTCATTACCACCTAAAGCTCCACATCAGGACCAGTTCTGAGGTCTGTCCTTCTTAAAACTGTATCTTGCTGTTCTCTTCACTGACACTCTGCTCTTCCACAACAGACCCGCCAACCATAAACCCTTGACTTACGCAACACTCAACCTGGCACACCGTGCGCCAACACGTTCTCCAGCGCTGCCCTACCCTTTAGCACTCCTACATTGCTCGCACCCAGCATGTCAGACAACGATCGTTCACCCCCCCCGGCAAGCAAGCCTGAGCAGGCAGCTGGCACCGAGCACCTTAATATTAAGGTCACCGATAATAACAACGAGGTCTTCTTCAAGATCAAGCGCACAACGCAACTGAAGAAATTGATGGATGCGTTCTGCGAACGCCAGGGGAAATCTCCGTCAAGTGTTCGGTTTTTATTCGACGGAAGTAGGGTCCAGCCAACGGACAGCCCAGAAACTGTGAGTGAGTTCCTTACAATGGGCTTAAACCAGCCTCTCTTCTACCTTAACACCGATTTCCCTGATACCCGAGCTATTTTTCGCATCTTCGTTTGGTGCGAACTTAGTTTTCTTAGCTTGATCGCTTCTGGGCCATATGCTAATTCTCATGCCGTTATAGCTGGAAATGGCGGACGGCGACACTCTTGAAGTCCATCAAGAGCAAATCGGTGGCTGCTAAGGCATCAAGCTAATCCATCGATAACTGGAGTATGATGGTGTGATGATTGCACGCGTGTTGAAGAATTAGGATTCGACTGGTAGATCTTGTTCCGCAATGATTGCCTGAGGGGGAGTGGGCCCGCGGTTTTTTCGTTAATGCTCTCACTTTCGAAGTCGAGGCGCCTCAGGCGTCATGTTTCCTGCTCCAGCTGCCACACATGCTTTCTGTGAAGTCCTTGACCACCGGCAGCCCGTCCGTATGGAGCAGCATGGGCGGGATCGTTGAGATTCCTACAATGCCGGATGGAAGTGCTTGGTTTTCACCTGCAGTTTGTGCTACAATACTCTGTATTCTCTGCCACTTTTCGTATGTGACTAGAAACGCGTCTTTCGTCCAACTCATTCAAGGTGCGAAAACAGGGGAAGCATCCGATTGCCAAGTGATTTCTCTCTGGCCTTTCGTTGGTGGAGATACCGAGAGCAGGGTAACGCCCCCAAATCACTTCACTTCGTTTTTTTCTCTAGCAAGTTACGCGGAAAGTTCTACTATTCAAGAATGTAAAATACCCGCTCCAACGCCACCATCCAAGGACGTAACTGATGCGCCTTTTGACCCGACAGCGCCTCTCTGCGGTCTCGAGAGTATGCTGCTCTTCCAGCCCCCCTTTTCGATACAAAAGGCCTGTACTATCTGTGGAAGGAAATCGCCCGAGACGCCTACATGTAAGATTAGTTTTCCAATCTAGCTCGACTCTTATCGATGTGTACTTTCTGATGGGTATTGCCCAGGTTGACCACAGGACCCGGTTGTCAGGCTTCTGGGCCCCTACTGGCGGCATTACCCCGACTGCTACCGGGGAAGGTAACAGCTCTTTACTCCGATAGGACGTGAAATTCTGGATTGACTATGTGGCAGATGCCTCCCATGCCTTACTAATTAGAGCGGGATATTTACGGCAGGTAACGCACACCCTCGATCGATGACTACTTCTTTCGAGTGATTCCAATTAACATCAGAGCCAGGCTCACTCGGGAATTTATCACCTCCTTCCGCTTGGACTCAGAGTGCAGGAGAAGCTCGAACGATTGATAGATAATCATATGAGAAAAATTGGTAATTCCCAGGCCTCGCCCTCGTTGATTTGGCTTGTTGCATGGAGAATACCCTAATTTTTAAAGGCGCCTCGAGGCTGTCACTCTCGTCAATCTCTTCGGATGAGCTATGGCACAAGTCAGGAAGGCTGGAAGCTGGCAGCTCAGAGGTCTGTGTTACGGATTTACCTATATCGAAGCCGGTGTTTGTTCTGACTCCTTCGACTAGCTATTCCGATTCCAAGACAGGAAAGAAACACGTTACCTTTTATCTCCAACTCACGAAGAGGAGATAACCTCGCTCATAGCCGGCATTACAAAGTCGTATAAGGAACTCCCATTGCGTCTATACCAAATCTGTGAGTCCCATGCCTTCGATCTCAAATGTTTCGCGACAACATCCGCTGATACCAGGACGCGAAGCACGCAAATATAGGGATGAACGGCGTCCAAGGCAAGGGCTACTCCGGGCCCGCGAATTTCTGATGAAGGATCTGTACACATTTGACTACACTCCTAGCCTAGCTTTGGAGACATACGACACGGTACGAAAGGCTTATATGGACTTTTTTAACGAATTCAACATACCGTATCTGGTTGCTGAGGCTAATTCTGGCAATATGGGTGGTACTCTAAGTCACGAGTTTCACCTTCCAAGCACCAAGGGGGAGGATCACGTTATCAGCTGCGGTAGTTGCGACTACGTCGCCAACGAGGAACTGGCTGAGAGCCGAATTTCTACTCAATCCGAAAGCAAGCCCAATGACTGGAAATTTCAGCACGCACCCGCTGTGGCCAGTGACGATCTGGAGACAAGTATTGAAGTAAGGACTCGGCGCGCTTTGGAGTCCGAACGAGATCCATTTCACATTGAAGTTGCGACATGGACAGGAATTACGAAGGACAGACTTTCGTTGGTCAACGCTTTTTACCCGTGGAAGCCATTACCATATCGGCCCCGGTCGGCTACACCTAATGAAATCAACATACACGCTATCAAGTCTATTGTGCCCGGCCTGGACGCTGGGATTGAGAACCCTATCGATCTCTGGAGAACAAGCTTCCAACCATTTACCCAGGGCGATAATGTATCGGCGAACAAGAGGTACTCTAAGATTATCAACATCTTTGACTCTAGGCTCCCCTCTGCTTTCGCCAGCTCGACATTCTCAAACCATGCAGATTTCCCCCTTTCTGCACACTTGCCATCATACTTGGACAAGCACATTCCGACCACATCTGTGACCCAACATCCCACACAGACAGGTCCACTCAATCTCCTACGGATTAGAGGCGGTGACCCTTGCCCAAGGTGCCCCGAAGGGCGGCTGAAGGTTCAGAAAACTGTGGAGTTGGCTCATACCTTCTTTTTGAGTAGTCGATATAGCAGGCCATTCCGAGCCTCAGTCACTGTTCCTACCAACTACTTGTCAGACTCAGATATAAAGCCTAGCGATGCAACCCGAAGTAGTTCTTCCCAATGTGGCTCCTCTGCAGGTGGAGTCGAGCTACAAATGGGCTGCCATGGCATAGGTATTTCAAGAATGATTGGCGCAGTCGCGGATTGCTTGGCCGATGGCAATGGTCTTAACTGGCCTAGGGCCATTGCACCTTTTGAAGTTGTCGTCATCTCCAATAAGGGTTTGGAAAGGGATGCAGTAGACATATATGATACGCTGGTTAATAGCAGACCCGAGGGATCCATCCCGGCGTCTCCGGGATTGGACCGGCAAGCGGCCTATATCGATGTGATATTGGACGATCGGGAAAAGGACTTGGCATGGAAGTTGAGGGATGCCGATCTTATCGGATTTCCAGTTATTGTTGTATTGGGCAGAGCGTGGCGGAAGGACAAGAGGTGCGAGGTGCAGTGCCGGAGACTTGATGGGCTGAAGGCAGAGGTGCCAGTGGACGAGCTCCCGGCCTTCGTGTCATCCCTGCTCTCGCAAGTGTGAAGCAAATCCGTGTAATCTAGAGCTCTGGGTGTACGTCCATAGCTGGTCTAATATATCAGTATGTAGAAACTTTTGCTCTGATATATCGGCCTGGTAGGGTTCTAGTGATAGCACACCTGACATGAACTGAAATTAAATGAGTTATATAGAAATGGGTAAATACTTTCGGAGGGCGTGTTTGAGGGGAGACCTAACATAGGAATTCTAGGATATACAGAGCCTATACGCGGGGCCTTTGAAGTCTTTTCCTTCGCGTGACCCAGTTTTTCCTATTACTCACCTTCGTCGATGAAAATACCCGAAACCGCCCAACACACCACAACTCGATACCAAACCAACCTCGTACCCGTACGACAAAGGTCATGGCATCCCCCCACAGAGAAAAACCCCAACCCGGTAAGCTCCCCTTCCCCCGAAGAGACACCTGTCTAAGCAACAGTCTGGCTAACACCCTAGGCAAACCAAGTCGACCTCACAACCCTCCCCCTTCCCCACCTAACCTCCGTTAAAAAGCAACTCGACGAGGAACTCGAACATCTCACCACCTCCTTCACGAAACTCCGCGCTGCACAGGTCAAATTCCAGGAGTGTCTCCGGACTATTCGGGATGGTGTTGATCCTAAAGTAGGAGGTACGTACTGTAGATACACCTCGAGCTCTGGGGAGGTTGCGGAGGGGGATGATATAAAGTTGTCTGCGTGTGCGTAGCTGGGTATGTGTGTATGTATGCTGAAAAAATGGGGGCCGGCTAGGTAAAATAATCCTCGTCCCTTTAACAACCTCCCTCTATGTCCCGGGTACAATGGCGGATACAGAAAACGTTATCGTAGACGTCGGGACGGGGTTTTACGCTGAGAAGGTCCATCCATTCAAGTACAGCCGGTGAGCGGGCATTGCTGATAGAAACTCAGACAACCAAAGATGCTCTCCAATTCTACAATGGCAAAATCGAAGAGCTAAGCACAAATCTCAAAGACCTGGAGGGTATCATACAAGGCAAATCTAGCAACCTCCGCGTTGTGGAAGAGGGTGGGTATACACCATCTACATTAGTGCTATTCTATGCGTAATAGTTGCTGATCGACGCTATTTAAGTTCTACGGCAAAAGGTTCTCAGTAGTAGTGGTGGTGGTAATAGTGGAGGATTAACTAGCTAGTTGGTTTGCCGTTGCACCGCGAATTAAGAAATACGGTTTTTCGTAAGACACCGCTCCCGCTCTACTACTGTATTGCAAATGAAGCCGACCCGTCTATGAACCGTGAGCACAGCCATAGCCCCCTCTATGATCAATCGATACCCGAATTCCAGCCATAACGCCATTATTACCGGATGATCCCTTTGCCATGCCATTCTAATATCCGGTTGTTCATCCGTATCTTTGTTCATTTACTCGCCCGTGAGTAGCTTCGTCATCACCTCAATCTTCTCCATAAACTCCTCGAATCCGTTATTCATCGTCGAACTCATAGGAGACATCCTACCTTTTGGAAAAAATGTGTATAGATCCGGCAGCCAATTCCCGACCCTCCCAACTCCCAGGTCCATCTGGCCTTTTAGAATTGTATCCCACTGACTATTGTAAAAGGAAGCCCCCCATATCACGTCATTACTTGTACACAAGCCTCCAGTCATGAGATCGCCAGGCCCTTGTGTGGAGTATTCATACTTCGTAACCTCAAAAACGTAATCACTGTCGACTAGTAGATATTGAAACCTGGTCTGCTGTATGAAAGATCGCATTCCTAGCGTGCCAATATCTAGGAACCTAATCTTTGGGTGAGCGTCAGCTTTACCTTGTCCCACTGGAGATTGCGGGACCTCAACGCGGACGAGGTTGACGAAGTTGCGCATCTCGGAGGTAATTTTAGAGGCTTCCATTCTAGTGGCAGTAGTAACCTCAAGTTGCCAACCAAATCCCCTACATCTTGTTAGTACTTATCACTTGGACAATGAATCCTCCGATTGAGACAGACTTATCGAGATTTAGCGTCATCGCTTCCAGTGGCTTCCTTGGTTTTATCCCCCCGAAGACATCAGTACTCTGGCTTCCTAATGCTGTATACTTTAGCCAACGAATTGCCGAGACCTCATACTCGTCGTCTTCTACTTTTTGGAACTCAAGCTCCAGTCGTATCGGCCCTAAGACTTTCGAGCCCGCAAAGTCGAACGTAGCGGAAAGTGTAGGTTTGATATCCTCTAAAGCTTGTGTCATTGCATCGCCGGGTACGAATAGGTTAGTAGATTGACAACACCGAGACATGAGAGCTGCCGCCATCTCGCCATTCCCGATGCTGGAGGAGGCGGATCAGAGTTAGCTTGATATGTTCGGCAATTTTGAGCCAGGCTTAGTTCAGTACAATCGGTACACTCAGACTTACCATTTCACCACTTCTCCGCGGGTTCGAGAGAGCTTCAGCGCGGCGGTAAACTCCTCAAAGGTGTGCCTCACCCCACCCGGTTTTTTATAGACGAGCATGACCGGTATGCCAAAGTGCACGCGCATCTGAATGTGGCCTCGGTAGAATCGTAAATCTGCCAGTGCCTTTAAGATTCCGTGTTTGAGGCTTTGTTGATTTGCGGAACTTAGCTCCTGTCTATCGCCTTCCCACATAACCATATCCTCTGGTGCTGGCTTTGGTCCTGCTGCGACAGGAATGACTCCAGGAAATTTAAGACGATTACCCACAAGCTGTGCCAAGTTGAGTGGATCGTTTTGCCCTTCTAATTTGACTTCTTTTCTGAGTGCCTCTAGTGTAGGTGGCTCAACCAGATGAAGTCTCCTGGGCTTGCTGTTTCGTGATGCCATTTCGCAGAATGCCACCCTTATCCGACGAATAGCTTCTTCGAGGCACGAGACACTGTCCGATAATACCTCGAAAGCTGACATTTCTTCCTTGAATATTATGAAACAACTACAGTCAACCTTAATCTGATCGAATGCTTCGAGGTTCCGGCCGAGAATGGCATGCACGTCGTATTCCTTGGACGGAAATAAGAATATACCCTAGGGCTGTCAGATACCTACGTCGAGTTACTCTTGGAGGCAAAAGCTTACCACAGCTCTGAGAACTTCAGTATTCTTGGGAACTCGTCTATAGGTCTGTTTCAAGGCCTCTTCTTGCATTTTCTTGTCGATGGCTGCCCGCTTCCGGGCGCTTGGCTCGGTATTGGTCTTACCCCAGCCTCTCAAATTGGAAACACGCGCTTGATTTTGGCTCTGCACTACCCAGTTCTGAAGGGCAAGTTTCGCTGCCTGCACCCTTTCTTCCGTTCCCCAGATTTTGAGGAGCTTGGAGAGATATGTTAGTGTCTTTCTTAGCGACCAACAAGAGGTGCTTACGCGGGTAAAGAGATTAGACGGTGGCTCAATGTATGCCCCAGTTTGAGCACCTATTTGCTCTAGGATGAAATACGGCGACTTCTCCAAGCCTCTAGCCTTTACTCCATCCCTCTTCCTGAAAAGCCTAAAATATTGTCAATAGGGATATGCTAACACGGCCACTGCGGCTGCACTCACCGAGAATCAATCTTATCATACCCGGATGGTAGCTCATATGTACCTATATCTCTGATGTTAGCAAGTCGGAATATAAAGAGAAGACGCCGCTGTGTACCTGTAGGCGGAACCCGTTTTCTCCACGCAGCCTTAGCCTCATTGTCGCGTTCCCCAGGTAGTCTATCCGCGATTTTTAGGTTACCGGAGAGTGCCTGAGCCTTTCGAGGGCCGGTGGTATACAGTCTTCGGGAAAGCGCTGTTTGGTGGGTTGTCGATTCGACCATTACAGGAGGAGGGGCCTTTATATCGGGACACAAGCTCACATCGAAAGAGGCCTTTGGACCGCCTCCTTCCTGGCAAATCGACTTTTGCAACCGACAGACTGGTGCTTCCAAGTCCCATTCTGCAGCACGACGTTAGCAGTGTAGTGGAGCATGAGACAGGGATAACTAACCAGCAGCGTTTAGCCACTCGAAGTCAATTGGCGACGCCATTGTAAAGAGTGACGGGAGAGAATTGTGGAGAACACGGGTTTGACAGATTACAGGATACGGAAGAGTGTTGTTTGTGGGGCTGACAGGTCGTGTTAAGGCAGCATCGAAGCAGTGAATCAGCGAATATTTGTGAATAGCGGCACTAAATAACAGTCACAATTGGGAGGATGTTAGCGGGTGATTGAGCTTATAGGGCAGGAGCGCTCCCCACACACGCCAGATCGGGTCGGGGTCTGGAAGCGCCCCCGCAAACCAGACGCCCCCAAGCGCAAGTGGGGAGCGCCCCGTGGGGTTTCCAAGTAGACGTGCACTGGGAGATTTGCCAGAGTCTGGATGTGTAGCGGCGGACTGTATGTATGTACTTTGTACGTGTGCAGGACACAAGTACATATCCATCATGTATCCAGCATAGGACATGCGTAGAGGTGCCGAAGAACAGGTTTGATTACTGGCGTTCGCACAAGGGCTTTGCTGGTCGTCGGTGTCTATACAGCGACCAGTGGGGTTCTGTGGCTGCTGGCTGGTACGTACTATGGCCATCAATAGTGCTGTGTTACGGAGAGGAGGTTTGATGCTCGGTGCGGGGTACTGCATACAGAGTACAACAATACAATAATACATTACTATGTAGTTGGTAAACAAGTTATGGGAGCCCCAACTGCTTAGCTAAGCGTGTTGGTCAACACAACGCGTGGGCGCGTCGAGTCGCGTTGTCCCGTGCGGCGGCATCACTTAAGCAGCTGGTAGAACTAGATCAATGCCCACAAATCTAGTCATCGCCCAAAGATGGCCGTTACTCCGAGGAAGAAGAAGATGCCAGGTGCTGTTTTTACGCCGAAATCTCGGAGGTCTGTTGTTTCTCCACAGAAACTGATCACTCCAACCCACAAGAGGTATGTTGACCCACCTCCTTCCCTAGCAAAACCGGTCTGAATAGTTACCCAGGGTTTCAGTCAAAAAGCCCCTTGAATTCACGCCTCTTGGGACGAGGTTTCTCTCGCCTTCCCGTGTATTATCCTCGCCGTTTCAAATTGCCCGTGCGCGTCTCCACGTTTCCTCAGTGCCAGCAACACTACCTTGCCGAGAGCAAGAGTTCGCGACAGTCTATTCTCACTTAGTAGCTGCCATTTCTGATGGGTCAGGCTCCTGCATATATATATCGGGCACCCCTGGCACGGGAAAAACGGCAACTGTACGAGAAGTAGTATCTCAGCTTCACGCCGCAGCACAAGATGAAGAGTTAGATGACTTCGTCTTTGTGGAAATCAACAGCATGAAGGTAACTGACCCACATCAGTCTTACTCATTGCTTTGGGAGGCTCTGAAGGGAGAAAGGGTCAGCCCTTCCCACGCCCTTGATCTGTTAGAACGGGAGTTTGCAAACCCAAACCCTCAGAGAAAACCGTGTGTGGTCCTTATGGACGAATTGGATCAGCTAGTCACCAAAAACCAAAGTGTCATGTATAATTTCTTCAACTGGCCTGGGCTTCGACACAGCCGGCTGATCGTACTGGCAGTAGCCAACACTATGGACCTACCAGAGCGGACATTGAGCAATAAAATAAGCAGTAGACTAGGCAAGCGCACCAAACCCCTACCAACCGCTGTATGATCTACTAACAGCCACCGAACAGGCTTGACAAGGATCACATTTCCCGGCTATACCCACGACCAACTCATGAAAATCATCCAATCCCGTCTCGAAGGCGTTCCCGGTACAGTCGTCGACCCAGACGCCGTTCAGTTCGCCAGCCGTAAGGTCGCCGCCGTGAGCGGAGACGCCCGTCGAGCCCTCGATATCTGCCGGAGAGCAGTAGAAATCGCAGAGCTAGAAGGCTTAAACAACGACAATGGCGACGATGATGACCACGATAATGACTTGTTCTCCTCAACCCCCAGCAAAGCAGGCAGCAGGAATAACAGATACCCTCCAAACCTCGGTAAAACAAGCGGCAAAGTAACAATAAACACCGTCAAACAAGCTATTAACGAAGCAACAACAAGTCCACTCCAACAATACCTCCGCTCCCTTCCCCTCTCCTCCAAACTTTTTCTCGCAGCCATTGTCGCCCGAATCAGGAGAACAGGCATAAGCGAAAGCACACTCAGTGACGTAATCGAAGAAGCAAAACGCATCGGAAAGATGGCAGATAATGTGCCTATTCAGGAATACTTATTAGTGGAACCTCTGTATTCGGGCCAGAACAACATCGCACTGAAGGGGCTAAGGAATGCCACTGCTCAAGCCGCTCGTGTCCTCGGGTTATCTGCTGCAACGGTCGAACTCATGGACGCTGGTGTCATAGGGGTGGAATCTAGAAAGGGGGAGCGTACGGGTAGGATACGGCTTAACATTGGAGATGAGGAGGTAAAATTAGCCTTGAAAGACGATCTTCAATCGCGCGGTCTTGGCTTTTCTGCATAGATGAATCAATCAAGTCAAGCAAGTCAATCGATAATATTAAGGCTAGTGTAAAATGAACCTTTCCTGTATATTATTTGCTCTGGCTATCCATCAACAACACCATATACACCACCCCAATGCAATTTACATATCGCAACGACCAGCCCTCTAGTGTCATGAATGTGCGAACAACCCCCTAAAATTTCTGCCGTCCCAGTGTTGGCCTCCAATCCATCGGATGGCTCTCAGGCGTCGCTTCATCATCCTGCTTCCATACCTTAACTGTAAACGTTTTAGCCAACATGACGAAATAATTCTCGGGGAAAGAAGAAAAACGCACTGGATTTATCCGCCTCCCCACAAATCAACCTCAAGCCCGTCCGATCGAACGTAGAACTCATAAGCCCTGCCTCTGCATCGAGAGAGCCAGGCTGTGCAGTCGTATCCAGCGACTGGAACTTATATCCCGATTTCCAATCCCAGAAGTTAATGGAGCCGTTATCACCTGGTGCAGGGTTAGCAAATAGCTGCGCCAGAAAATGGACATGGGAAAGAGTATTAAGTTCCTTACCTCCTGAGAACAAGACATTATCTTCATTTATGCTCAGCGTATTAATAATAGCGTTATGGCCTTCAAAATTCTGCATGAAGGCCCCTTCCGGGCACTTCCATTGTTTTATACTCCCTGTACTTCCGCTAGCAAACGTGAATTCCTTCGGGTGAATAGCCAAGGCCCTAACTCCCTTCTTGTGGTGAGTCAATACACACATTGTCTTCCCGGCCGCAAGATCCCAAAGACGGACTGTTGAGTCGAGGGATGAGCTGATCACCTGTGGATCTGCCTCCTGACACTTAACATCAGATACTGTTCCTTTGTGTCCACTTAGGACGTGGATGTTGCTGCGAGTTCTCATGTCCCAGACTCTCGCGACACCATCCCGGCCACCCGTAACGAGAACGTCGAGCGTAGGGTGCAATGACAACGTGTACACTCCACTCAGATGCCCGTGGTAATGTCTAATAACCTTGTTCGTTTCGAGGTCCCAGCACTTCACCATCTTGTCTTCCCCGCAGGAAAATAGATAAGGGTGCCTCGGAGACACTGCCAATCCTCGAACGGTTGAGATATGACCAGTCAACGTTAACCGTAAGGAGCCAGAAGCTAAATCCCAGATTTTGATAGTCCTATCCCCAGCACCACTAGCAAACCACTGGTTCCCCGGCTCAACCGCTAGGCTTCGAACCCATCCTAAATGGCCAGATATGACTCTCATTAACTTCCACGGGGCATGCCAATCTGGCTTGACCTGTTGGGTAGTTTGATTGCGCACTAGGCTGGTTGATGGTAAGGAACGCTGTGAGGTTCCACCACTTGCACCTGCCCCTGCGCCTACTCCCTTTGCTCGTACTGTCAAGGCAGTCGAGGAACCTCTGGCGGAAACATCATTATCGGACTTCGATGGTATCCCCTCAATGAGCTTTGCTATCTTCGTATCTGATGGCTGGATCTCATCCACCTTAGACTTCTTTCGCCTTGCTGCAGTAGCAGATGCCGCGCTAGCCTGTTTTGCTGCTAATGAAGGAGGAAGCTCACGAACGTCGTCATACTCAGCTCTTATACGGACTGCGAGGCTGGCACGGTCGGGGAGGTCGGTAGGTAGTTCAGCAGCGGGTAACGTCTGGCGGTTTGGGTACGAATTTGTGGAGGACAGAGTCGATGGAAGACCAAAGTCCGCGGCAAAGAGCGCTCTCGTTCTTTTTACAGAACTTCGAACAAGGATCTGGAGCAACAAACTATAGGCATTAGCAAGCCGGGACTTAGAGGGAATAACAATAGGTCTTGATCTGACTTACCTCTGGCGGGGGTGATGCTGTAGCGGCCATTCTGCGATGGTGCTGTGTTTGTCTGGGGATCTGGAGACCTTGGGAGTCGAGAAGGCGACGTCGCGGCGCACAGTGCACGGTCCAATCCCTACAAGGTGCGTGAGGTACTTGCGGGTACATGTAGATTGTACTACTAGCCCCACCACCGAACTCCCCACCAACAGCGAACCGCAGTCCCTCCATTCTTTGATTTTAAGCTGCCATGGATGCAGAAAAGCAGTCCAAATTCGCTATCCACGAGGCCGCTAGGGAGGGCAATGGTATGATATGCTGTCAATATATCAACTGTTCTTTTGCAACCAAACTGACGATAATTGCCCAGCTAGTGCTGTTGAATCCCTTCTGAGTGTACCGTGTTTCCCAAACTCGATGTTCTGTAATCTAAGGGCATGGCCGAGCGTGTGGCTAACTACGACAGGCAAAACCTCAACTGGCAGAGTTAAGGGATGACGATGACCGCCTACCGATTCATTGGGCTATCTCTTACGGCCATCTACCTGTCGTTAAGCTTCTAGTCCAGCAGAAGAAATTCGACCCCAATGTGCAAGTCGGTACCGACTTTCTCCCGCATCCCCCACTCTGCGAGTCTTAACTCTTCGCGCAGGATGGATCGGGCTGGACCCCTCTAATGATTGCTTCCAGTCTTAAGGAAGGGGACGAGTTGGTCCGTTTGCTTCTCCAGAAGGAAGCAGACGTAAATACGAAGAGTATATAGCACAGATCTGCGCAGATAATTTTCAAAAAAATTGATGCTAATAATTGCTCTACAGACTTTAGCGGACAGGTACCGTAAATTCCGACGGCCTCCATTCGCCCCTTCCTCTAATATTGACTCCATAGCCAGACGGCAATGCATTTCTGCGCCTCGAAGAATAATATCGACGTCGCACGTATGCTACTAACCCATAAAGCCTCTATAAGGACTAA
>JAJDFE020000333.1:0-39671 GCA_021527465.2 Geoglossum glabrum | reverse complement strand
TTTTTTTTTTTTTTTTTTTTTTTTTTTTGGGGGGGGGGGGGGGGGGGGGGGGGGGGGGGGTTGGGTGCTGTTCTTTGTTTGGTTGGAGTGGGTGGATGTGTGGGGGAAAGTCGTCAAGGACTCGGAATAAGGGGCAGCACTGGCCCTGGTCTAGTAGAGAGCGATACCAATAGCACAACACCCCTATCTTAGCAGCATGCTGGTGTCAAGGCGGCAGCATCGTGGATGCGAGAATTCTTCTTCCTCCATCTTCTCTTCTACGTCCTCATGTCAATTAGACCTATCTGCATCGTAGCCACCATTTAAATCCAAAAGTCATGAATCAAGCAAAACAAGCAAGAGAATCTCGAGACCAGTTGCATTGTCAAATACATTTCACTCTACCCGCGCCCCCGAACAGTTTGCTTTCGACCAAACACGAAAAAAAGAGACCACATCCAAAAACCGGCGCGGTGAATATCGAGGGAGTGCAGGGCAAATACAAAATGAGTAGCGACTGAAAACTGCTAAACCCGTCCACCCACCCAAAGTTCCCAGGTTACACTAACAAACAAAACAGAAAAAAAAACCCCCCCTCCACTGTTCTTCTACCAGAGGCCACTGCTATCAAAACCATAATCACTACCAAAACCTAGCATCATCCCAATCGCCAATACCACAGTCCTCCTCATCCAAATCCCACAAATACGTCCGCACGGGCCGTCGACTAGTGCGCACCTCGCAATCCCTAGACGACCGGCAAGGGGGTATGCATTAGCACCTCTTCGCCCGGGCGGGGGGGGCAGGGGCGGCAGTTTGACGTACTTACCAAGGACCGATGGCCTTCTGAATTCCCTGACCAATGTAACCCGCGCTCTGGGACTCTCTAATGCGGTCCTGGGTCGCCGCGCTGACCTTTCGCCGCCAGAAGCTGGTTAGCCGGCCGTTGTAGCGCAGCCAGAGCTCGGGGAGGACGAGGACGTCTTGGGCGCAGTAGCGGAGGATGTCAGGGAGGATGGGCCGGTCGTTAAAGACTTGGTAACGGCCGCCTTGCTTGGGGTCGTAGAGCCGGCTGGTGGAGTCTTTGATACGCTTCCAATCTCGCTTTTTGGCGGCACTCATGGTGCTGTCCCGTTCGATGCATTTCGCGAGGCTGTTGACGTAGCGTCTGGAGAAGGTGCGGGTGGCGAGTTCCATGAGTTGGAGGTCGTGGATGCAACTGACGGAGATCTGGTAGTGGCTGAAGAGGGCGTCGGAGTCGTTGCGGATATCGAAGAAGACTTTAGGGATGGATGTGGATTCGAGGATGGATTTGAGGGTGTGGCCGTTTGGGCCCGTGGTGGTGAAGGCGCTTGCGCCGAGGATGTGGATGTCGATTATGTACACTTGGGATTTAGGGGGGACGTGAAGCTGCACTATGGAGAGGGAACCGTCACGGCCGAGATTGACGCCTTCTAGGTCGAGGTATAGGGATGGCGGACTGATTGGGAGGTTGGAGATATTGCTGAGGAGGCCTTGGACTGCTGACTCGGTGTCCACGACCGTAACTAGTGGTTCGGCTGGCATTGTGGTTGAGGATCTTCTGTAAGATTTCCCGTTGGTGTTAATAGCGGATGGGGGGGAGGAATTCGGTTTATCGCAGTACCAGTGGGGGGATGTGATCTCCTTATCTTGAGCAGGAGGCTATTTAAGTAGATGGCCGTCTGCAAAGAACAAGAACACTAGAGAATGGCGGGGTGCCGCCATGCGGCACAGGTGGTAGAAAGGGATGGATAACGCAGGGTAAGTCCGCAACGCTGTCAGGCCACAGGGGGCTTCGCTGCCTAACACCGTGTGCCCAAGCCCAAGAACAACCACGTACTCCAGCATACTCCCTCGTCATAGCAAACCTCCACTGCCCTGGTGCTGAGCATAACGTGATGGAAAATCAGCCCAACATCCAACGCCCCAGAGGACAGGCGAATAGGAATCCCTCCCAGCATCGCGTATCGTGCGGCACAGATGGATTTTTAAGCATAGGTTCGGTGATACCGGAGGCTACAGCGTAGCACATGCCGGTGCGCAAAACGGGAGTCACACTGGGCGCCTGCGCCCCCCGCTGCCTTGCGCTCCTGAGCAGTGGTTCATTCGACAGGCGCGATTGTGGTGCCTATTTGGTATTGATGGTGATAGGATTCCTTCGAGTCGGTTGAATGACTGGTTTTCTTTATGCAGCCCCGCAAACGGAAGAATTGCAGGGATGCTTGCTCCAAGCTATTGGTTCCTTTGAAGTTATTTGACATAGCCCGCAGCATGTGCTCTCCGCGCTGACTGCTCAATGTTAAGAAAGAAGACCTGGAAGTTCTATCTGGGGGGTAGCGTGAATACAATCGCTTCATTCCAACGGGACTTATTCGCCGGGAGTGACATCGCCGCTCCCGCGCAGCCGTTGTTATCCGTGTTGTGCTCCAGGAGCAGTAGGCCGGCCGTCCGCCGCGGACTGCGTGTATTCGTCCTGTGAGCCTCGCGTGGTCGATTGGCTTGGCGATGCGGCACAGGCGCTGCGATAGGCTTAAGACCCCCGACGCCGTGAAACGAGGGCACCGCCACAGCTTCCATTGCGAATTCGCATGAACGCAATGTCTCACTGCTGGGTACTCAGCTGTCCATGACTAGAAATGCCAGGTACCTTCGAGCATGTGACGTCGAAGAAACGGATGGCCTCCGGGCTCCTGCTGTTCAACCTTGGCGTTAAGATGAGGAGCATGAGTGTCGTGTTCTGAGATTAGAGAATAGAGAACACGTACCTTTGTTCAGAGATCGTGAAACTGCGAGGGGGGTAGTTTGATTGGATCCTCATGGGCAAGTCTTCGCACTGACATTCGGTCTGGGCAATCGCGATCATGCTTCAAACGAACACGCCCACACCACACCATCTTCCCCGTTCCGCTCCAACGCGCCCAGATAACACTAAAACTCGAATCCGCAATCCCTGGAGGGCGCAGCGAATTTCGACTATACGTTGGGGTCTAGCCATAGCGAAGCGACGTTAATGTAGCGGGGATCTAGGTTTCCTCAACCTCAATCTCGTAGATGCGGCAATACAGTCGCCCTTTCGCCAGCCCTAAAATCGCGGGTGGCCTATTTGATGCGACGGTTCCCGGGGACACGCCTGAAAGCTTTAGAAGTTCAAGTGGTTTGGAAATGACGCCACTAAACCGACGCACCCCGCCCGAACAAAGCCCAGTTGCATCACTGGCCTGGACAGGAATCAAATCCTTTAATACACAAGCTAGCTATACCCGCGGCACCAGTTTGAAGTCCATATCATAGGAACTATGCATTGCGTCACTCTCCACCACGTGCCTGTTGCTCCATAGACATGCGAGAGAGAACCACTAGTGACCCCATGTGTCCGAGGGAACTAGCCTTCCTCCTTACGTAGGGCAGTTGTGGGAAGCCCCCGTGCTCTCATCGGGAGTCCTGGATCTTGATAATAATCTTTCCGCAGGCGCGATGACTGAGCATCCTCTCATACGCCTAGCACACACAATCAGTTCTCGCACTCCCGGAAAACCTGGAAAAAGAAAAGCTCACCTCCAATGCCCTCTCCATCTCCCACTCCCCGTCCACCACAACCCTCAGTTTCCCTTCCTCGACCAAATCTCTGACTCTCTTCAATAAACCCGAGTCCACGAACGCATTAACGCTCACGTATTTCCTCGATCCACCCCCAAGCACCGTCGGCCAGAGCGAGTTCCACATCATCGCATACAACGCGTAAAGGATGCTAGGGTATGTGTTCCGGGCATTAGCCACACCGACGGTGACGAAGGGCTTGCCAGGAGCGAGACAAGGGGTACAGTGAGCATATAGATCGGCGACCCCGAAGGAATCGATGAAGGCGGTGAAGGGGGAATTAGAATAATGGGTTGCGAGATATTGGTGGACGGGGACGTGGGCGGTATAGTCGATCACCTAATCTGCGTCAGTAAACGGTCACGTAACAGGAGATAAATGATGGAGGGAAGTGTCCGCGTATCGCATCAACCCTAAAAAGAGAAACCGCCCTCACCTCATCCGCCCCCAACTCCTTTACAAGATCGGCGTTTCTCCCTGAGCAAATCCCCACAACCCTCCCGCTCTTCCCCACCTTCTCCCTAACCATCTGAACCACAAACGTCCCCACCCCTCCACTTGCTCCATTAACCGCAACCCTATCCCCCTCCTTCAACCCCGCCGCCTCCACAAGCACCAACGCCGTACACGCCGCAACCGGCAGCCCGGCAACTTCCCTCTCCCCAACCCCTACCGGAACACTTGCCACAGTCGCAGCCTCCACCACCACGTATTCCGCGAGCGTCCCAACCCCCATTTTGATATGCGGCCCGACCAACACCGTCCCAAACACCTTATCCCCCACCACGAAACCCTCGACATCAGAACCGAGCGCAGCCAGCGTGCCGGCGAAATCGAGCTCGGGGATCGCGGGCGTTGCGCGGATGATGGTCGGGCAAAGTGCCATCATGATACTGCTGCCGGGGTTGAGGGCCGCGTGGGAGACGCGAACGAGCACGGCGGTGGGGGAAGTAAGAGCGGGGGTTTTTGCAGTGGAAGTGAGGGTTAGGACGGCGGAGGCGGGGCCCGCGCGGGTGTGGGTCCAGGCGCGCATCGTTTGGGGCGTCGGAGGTGAGGATGCCGCCATGATCGAATCGACCGACGGCGGTCCAGCAGGTTAGGCTAGACGCAATAAATCACAGCGAAGGAGGCCCGTATAGCCCTCTTTGGATGAACCAAGACAATAGTAGAACTCGTGTAGATGTTGTCCGGCCGAAGAGTGCGATGAGGTGACACGATCTGCGGGGTCATCGACCTCAGCAGTCTAGTGATCGTGGAAAGTGCGACCGCCAAGCAGAAACGCCGAGATCGTCGGAAGCCTTGCTCTATCGCACCTCGCCCTTAGGGAAATACTGTTGGGGTTCAAAAGTTTCGGAACACTTATGCGAAGCGACACAATTAATATTTCGTCCACCACCCATCTGCCTCAATAACGGCTTCACATCTCCTCTTCATACTAGCTATTAAATCCATAAACCTTTTATCCGGTATTACCTCCCATGCATCTGGTAATACCTGTCAGAGCACACTTTTTATTCGCTCCTTACCCTCAACAGTATCTAAAAAACTATCTTGAATAGCATGAGCATTTTCCTTCAACGGAAACCAAGAATGCTCTATCAGATTTAAATCAGGAAAATAAGGTGGCCATTCCATTACAGTAATTCCCATCTCTTGAAACCAATTCACTACTTGTTTATAAGTATGAATTGATATATTGTCTCATATGAAAATTAAGTTATTATTAAGAAGAGTCGGTAGTTGTTCCTGAAGCATTTCCAGATAAATCCGTCCAGAAATACCCTCTCTTTTAGATAATAGATCTCCATCAAGAACAACTAGTTTAGAATGTCATACTC
The DNA here is from genome assembly GCA_021527465.2 of Geoglossum glabrum. Taxonomy (NCBI): domain Eukaryota; kingdom Fungi; phylum Ascomycota; class Geoglossomycetes; order Geoglossales; family Geoglossaceae; genus Geoglossum; species Geoglossum glabrum. Next base: position 34,236 of record JAJDFE020000333.1, on the reverse strand, counting down.
TACTAAATACTATCCAAAACATAAATGATACTTATATAGAACAAGGGCGTAGTTGAATTGTGAATGGTTTCCATTTATCTGCTGTGTAAGGCACTAGTAATGAGGCTCCCACAAAGGAGGCTCATAGTCACGTTGGACTTCCAAAACCGCTTCCAACTGCCAGGCAGCGCAACAACGTCAAACCTCCACAAAAATAATATGATTCATAAGCAAGTAACATCTGCAACTGCATACAACTGCCAAGCAAACAACGGAAGCAGCTTTCTATATCCATTAACAAAGACGTTGCTACGAAAACGGTATGCCAAAAGAGCAACTTCTGAAAGCAGTCGATACCGATCCGACGACATCGCGAGTAGCAGACAATATCGCCGGTAGCAGACAGAGTCAAGATAATGAGAGACGAATCAGAAAACGAGGTAGCCGTCGGGGAGTTGGCTGAACTATGTATTTAAGCAGTCCACTGCCCATAGTAGAATGGGCAGCGATTAGTTCTTCTTACATTACAGAATCAAGAGTACTTCTGCTGATCCAAACTTCGTTACATTGTCTCTAAGAATACTTTACGACGACTTTATGCTGAAGATCCTCTGTTGTCTATAAGACGTCACATTACTAGCTAAGCCCTAAGATTTACACTACGGTCTTACATCATCAATTCGACACTTCTGCTAGTTTTGTGAGAATATCGTACTGCTCTTATAATGAAGTCTTGTAAATAAAAAGCTTGAAAGTCATTCTTGTTATTTATAAAGTTGTAGAAGATATTTGCAACTATTTGTTTATGAATATTGCTATCATTATATAGGTTTAATATTGTTAAGCCTTTGAGTAGCCAGAAGTGGTTTGGGCAGTCCAATACAACTGAAAATATTCTCATGAAAGTCTCATTGTTAGCGCCTTAAATTATTATTACTAGTTTCAAATGCATAAGTCTTTATCTCATCCTCAAATGTATCAAATCCAATATGAATAGTTTCAGATATTATATCTTTCCATTGTACAGCTTCCATAGAATAACTGGTTGCTGTTTTTAATACTAGATATTATTTGAAAAATTATTTTATCTAGTTCTTTCCAATTGATGGAAGGTTGACATGTTGTAAGTCTCCCATCTTGATTTTAGTGACAAAACATGTCAAAACTTCCCAGACTATTTCCTGAACCAACTGATGACTTGGAAGATATTTGGTAATAGTTAGTTATTTAATCCGTAGAGTTAATGCATCTTCTTCTGGTTTCAATAATAATTGTATTGCTTTGTTGCCTCCAGCCTGGCTTTGGATTCCGTTGAGGCAATGTGTCAAAGTACTGTATTGGATGTCAAAGTGGATAGCAGTTGCATAAGGTGATTTAAACTCTCCATTTTTTAAGGCCACAATCGCTTTGTCTATCCGCAAGTTTCTCTTAGCCGCTTTGGCACTTCGTTTTCGTGGCATGGCTGTGGTAGGGTGTTGAGGTTTGCGCGATCGCGAAAACCGTTGCAACCGGCCATCTCGGACTCTACCCTAACTTATTTACGTTGTGACTACGTTGTGACTGTGCTTTATATCGTCTCCACGCAACCCAAATGACCGACTCGAATACAGCTGCGCCAACAAAATCCGACCAACTATATATATATGTATGTATATATATCGCGGGGGGTAGGCTCTTTCCAGGGCTTGGTTTTATTTCTAGTGAGCTAGAAGTCTTTGGTTGGGTTGCTTGGGGGCTGAAACACTGCGGTTGGAGTTTTTTGTCCCCCTTTTATTTCTGCGTGGTCGGGCGTATGTCTGTCGCTCATAGGCGGGAATGTAGATGGATAGACTGGCGCGGATAGACACTATATCCTACTGCGCACGCTCAATTGCATCTTTCCCTGTTCTCCATCTCTACCCCATGCGCTCCTCGCTCTCTCCGCACCAATACTCCCGTCCCTCACAAACGCCCTCATCTCCACGGCGCCATCCAGACCCTCAAAATCGTCCCCGATATCTACGACGCGATCGGGGCGAATGAGGAGACAGCGGCCGTGGATGGTTGGGTCGCTGGCCAGGCGGAGAAAGGCAGATGTAGCGCTGGATAGGGGGGCAAACTTTACGCCGGCAGCGGTAAGGTTGGCGAACATGGGATCCGTTAGTGGGGTTTGGATGAACCTGTATTTTTTTCTTCGTTTCAATACCCTTCTCCTTTTCTCTTCGATGGCCCAGAAAAGAAAAGGGACGTACGTCGGAGCCACCATGCAAACCCTCACACCGGGCAGCGCGCCGCCCCTCAGCGCCTTGAACAGCGCCCTCACGCCCATTTTCCCGGCGCTATAGAGGTCCGCGTTCGGACAATCCAGGTACGACGCAATCGACCCCGTCAAGATGATCGCCTTGTCATCCCGCTGAGGGGCTGACGAGGAAGGGAGCTGGAAATAGTGCACCGCAAGGTGCACGCTGTGCACAACAGCGAGAAGGTTCACCTCGAGGCTTTTGAGATCTGCGCGTGGTGGCGGGGAGGCTGGAGCGGCGGGAGCTGTTCCTCTCGCTTTAGGTCAATCCGCGGATAAGCAGGTAGCTTGATTGGGGGGGGGGAAGTACCCTTTTCACCAGACCACTCAGAAACCAACTGCGGCCCCACAATTCCTGCGTTTGGGCAGACGATATCCAGTCCCTTGTGCGGGGCAAATTCCACCGCAGCCACGAAAGCCGCAACCAGTTCGTCCCACTTCGTCACGTCTGTTCGGATGAAGTTGGCGCTGTTCGTTCGATTCCCGGGTTAGTTACTCCCCCCCCCCTTGTTTTTTCCTTCTGGGCGGTACATACTGCAGCCCAAGGGATCGCAAGTCATCCCGTACCGTTTCGCCGAGCGTAGAGTTGATATCCGCAAACGTTACGTACGCGCTGTTTAGCTGTTGTTAGTGTACAACTGATAGAAATCGCCCGAGTCGACATCTCACCCAGCCTCCGCGAACCCCCTCACAATCCCCGCTCCTATTCCGCTTGCCCCGCCAGTCACAAACACGCTCTTCCCACTCAGCCGCTCTTTCTCGATAGCGGCCGTGCAGTCGACGATTGGGGAGATGGGGAAGGCCATTCCACTGCGCTCGGCTTGTAATCCTTGTTACTTTTCGCCGGTGGTTTTTTCCGGTTCCTCGCCAGTGGGCATTCTGGGGCGCGAGGGCAGTTAAACTACGGCAGCATCTGCTGGCGTGACGTGTATGATGTGGAACGCCAAACGTCTGCTGCTACTCTGCGGAGGAACGTTAATAATCTTAAAACGGTCTACCAGGGTGAGGGGGTATAGTCATCATGGGTCAAGTGGACCCCTCTGTAGATCTTCCACCCTTGGGTCTTTAGTCAGCGCGTAGCATGCAGCAATATATCGAGTATCAAATTTACTCCTCACAGAGCACATATGTACGTACAAGATCCCAACACGCCAATCGCTTGGCAGCGGATTTATTTCCCAGTGGATAGAGAGCCAAGGATCTTCCTCAATGGGATCGCCGTTGGTAACTGGTCCGGCCACACGTTTGCTGGTAGGGCGCTAAAGCCTAGCCTACCTTTCAGCTAATCACCGCGTTCCTTAGCATCCAATACCCAATCAAAAACAAGTACAAAACACAGTCGGCGGTAGCTACCAGCTGCAAGGGACCGCGCATACTGGCACAGGGGCACCCCGACGGAACCTGAAAGGGGAGCGGCGCCGTGTGGTACGTCACTGACAAATCGGTGTAATTGGTTTCGCATTATTACGGTTACCAAGATATAAGGAATTACCGTATCCAAGCTATTAGGTGGGACCGCCCTTATCGACTGCACTTACCTAATTATCCTCCCACCCACAGGCCCTCTACAAAGCTACTACAACACCCAACCCATAAACTTACCCCGCATTTCACCGTTATCCCCTGCCTCTCCCCTTCTCCCCTTTTCCACCCCTCACCTTCCTAGCCCTCCCCACCTTCCTCTCAACCTCATTCATATTATACCGCGGAATCTCATATTCATTCTCCCTCCGGTCCACATGACTCTCCCAAAAATCCACATCGTCGCTATCCTCATCCTCCTCTTTTCCTGTGGAACTGCCGTAGCCTATTCGGTAGACTAGACGGCGGGTGCCTTCAGCGATCCGTGCGGGCGACTTGCGCACCGTGGTGCTAAGCGCTATTACGAGGGCGATGAGTATTGTTGCGAAGGAAAGGGGAACTAGTTTGGAGGTAGAGGGTCAGTTAGATAGAAGCTTGGGGGGAATATGTGTATTGTTTGTTGGGATGGATCACAGACTGGCTAATTTTACGACAGTGTGCCACGAAGGATTCATTTTGTTGCCGCTCCACTCGCTGCATAGACTGTTGTCAGTGCGCTGCTAGCTAGCTTCTTACTTGGTATTTCGACCCCTCTTACCTTACATTCATACCGAACAACCCAGTAAAGAATGTGAGCGGGAGCTTTCGGTAAAAGCGTTTGTTAGCTAACAGTCAAATTTTCCATAGATCAACCAAGTTGGCAAACCTACGAAGATCACGGAAAACACCTAGGCCACAGTATGTCAGAATTGGCGCACACGCGCCGGCTTCAGTAAGTATGGTTCAGCTGAACGGTGACTTACTGTAAAAATCATGACAGCTCGAGACTGCATGCTAGCCAAGTCCGCGTGGTACCGTGCTAACCGCGCTTCATCGACGTTAGCTTGCCGCTGCTTGAGGTTGAGGAGTTTCTCAAACTGTATCGGATATATTAGTTTAGTAATATCTACTAGACGAGGAATTGGAAAGCAAAAGCTGAAGAAGAGGAGGTTATTGGTAATTAGTTACATCTTTCCTCGTCCTGCTCGCGCTCTCGAGCATCTTTTCGACCTGTCCAGTATATTCCTTCAGCTTCTCTAGGGCCTCATTAAGGATAAAAAGGCCATGTTCGGACGAGTGAGTGTAGATGGGTTTGTCATAGATATCCTTTATCTGGATGATTGCTTCGGTTTGCTGTCCAAAGAGCTTTGAGAGCGTGTTAAGTTCATCGTCAATATCCCTTAGCTCCAGCATTGCAGATGTGTCATTCCGGTTCTCTTTCTCGGACAACTTTGCCTCCAGTTTATGCCTTTCTTTGATGCCTATCTCGCGGCTATCAGAATCGTAGTCAATACGCTTGTCGCGGAAACCCTGCAACCGAAAGTCTTTAAAGGACTTGGTCATTTTTTCGGTCTAGTACATGGGTCAACCGGGCTGGGTAAGTACTCCCAAAGGCACTAGAAATTTTGTGTGCTTACGAGAATACTAATCGATTCTTCGAAGATCCGGAACACCTCGAGGTCACTATGTGACGAATGTTCAAACAATACCGTCACCGCGTGCAGCGCCACCAAGGCTGCTAGCTCACGGGAGTTCTCACAGCGTCGCCCAAGGTCACCGTTCACCTCATTATATATACTATTGTATAGGTCAGCCTGCCGGTATAACCTGCCTTCGGTGGGTCTGGACTGTCTCTGCTCAACCATTAGACGATCGCCTATAGTAGTACTACTCTTAACTAAGGGCGGCTACGCACCCGTGGGAAGAAGGTAACAGTGGTTTCTAGCAAGCCTGTGAGCATTGACTCTTGGGGGGGTAGTGCAAGCCTAGCAGTCTATTACAATTACTAACGAAAACAACTCACCATCGCTAAGGATCCACATCCAGAGCTGATCGATCATTAGCACGGTCCCATCTAATAAGTCCTCCCTGAGGTTGTCGCCCCCACCATCCGTCTTCATCTGGCCTCGGACTTGCGGTTCGTCATCTGAAGCTTCATCATCTGTTTCCGCATTTTCTTGGGGTATACTTCGAGAATATTCATGAAGACTCCGACGTTTCTTCGTCATCTTGTACAGCATCTGATCATCATCTCTCGCTCTGGTATCGTGAAGGCTAGGGTACCCAAATTGATCCAAAGTCCTACGGCAGTTGAAGGGCGGGTCATGGCCTAGGAAGGCCCAAGTCACGCGATGTTCCAAATCCATGCTAGAGACCTCTTCAGGGACCGGTCTACATCGCCCATGCGACATCCTCTTTTTCAAAAAATGCCTTCTCTGGACTAGAAGTTTATATGTATCCCAGTGGAGGTAGGGCAAGCACAGGGAAATTTGTAAACATGGTTTATGTGATACCAACTGACAACCGGGCTTAACGAAACACGCATGGTGCTCAACCTGGCGTATCCGAACATGTTTGGAAACCCAATTCTGGTAATCCAAAAGTCGCTCGTAAGGCGGGTCGCCCCGGTCTACTGCGATGATTTCTAGTACATCCTGTGGCCGTCAGTGGGGATTCGGTTGTCACAGACTTCACAACTTACAGATACCCAGGGAGGATTGTTGAATGGCGTATGTATCCAGGTTAGTTTCCTCCTTCCGGTAAATTGTAGAGTTGGCAATTCGTTAGTAGCGACATGGCTGCCCGCCTGCTCGCCTCCGGCGGGCCTAGAAACCTCGGGAGGTAGCGACAAGGGCGGTTGTGCCCTCATACCACCGACTTGCACCACCCCTCTAGCGGGGTCCAGCAGTACGTCGCCGTTAGGACCGTGCGTACCGGTCGGGGAGGGAGTCGGGGCTATCGGGGCCGTAGAGAAATAGTCCAGCCGACGTCCGCGTGGGACTTCCGGGCTTTGGGCCTCACCATCCGGGCCGTGCACTACTACGTCTGGGATGGCCTCTGTTGAGACCCTCTCCGCGGCTGGTTCCGCCGCGGACTGCGCGGTCTCCCCCGTGGACACCGGTTGACTCCCGCGTCTCCGAAATCGACTTAGAGATCTTGGGCGAGCAGGGGGTAGAACTGTCAAAGCCCTCTGAATCAGGGGGTCGCCGGGTTTGTTGGGTGACAAACCTCTCACCGTCTGGACTGGTGGGGTTGTTGGCCCCCCGCTCCGCTGCGCAGGAAGTCGGGACGAAGCTTTGCCCTGTAAATACTGATTAGGCCGAGGCTTCCCCAATGTGCGCGGATCGCCCGACAACTCCTTTAGCCGGTCTGCGAGGCACTTTGATGGGCCGTGTTCCACAAAGTCCTGGAGAGTCCTTCGAGTCGAGCATAACCTTATCGGCGGCTTATCACCTGGGGGCTGGGGCGTGCCCTCGTAGAACCCATGTATTTCAACTTTCACCTTTTCCTTAAGCCTAAGCTCGTTGTGTTTGATGCCCGAAAGAGAGTGCGCCTTTTCGACAGCGTCCTTCAACCCAGCGAGGTAGTCCAGCTTTGTTTGAGTGTCCTTCCCTGAAAGCGTTGCACAACCAACATGATCCGTTAGCAACGGATAATCCATTTCATGGTACATATCCAGTATTGCCGACTTAATCGACGTGATAGGTGCAAGAAATCGAATATCTTTCGTTCCACGTGTTAAATCTGTATCCTGGGTCTCGTAGAACGTCCAAATCTTTATATCCCCTGCGAGTAATCTGAAGTTCGAGGATGTCGATTGTAATAGATTGTTGTTGACCTCGAACTGCTGGCGAAGGCTCTTCGGCAGCGGTTTTTTCAGATGCATCGCCTCACGGATGCTCGTTGTAAATGCCGGTGACGACAGGTAGCTGGAGCCTTTGTGTGGGGTAGCTGCCGGCCTATTAGTGTCCGAATGAAGCCACACCGCTAGAGTCGATATCCAAACCGAAAAAGGATATCCCAAAGCAGTCAGCAACCAACGATTTGCCCTCACCACCCCTCCGATCAGCCATTGTCAGAGCTAATTTTGCGACAAGACCTCCGGTACTATGGCACACGAGGAAGAACGGACGCTTTTCTTTCTGACACTCTAATTAGCGACTGACGTGACAATGGCCCATGCGAGATAGAGTCTGGATACTTCAGCCTCCCGTAGCTCACGGAGGCATCTAAGAAACCCCTCCGCTAATTCCTTTAATGTCACCCCTTCCTCGGGTTCTCCATGGTCATACAGGACTACTCGAGCTTTTGGGATACTAGCGCGAACGTCGTGTATTATCCAAATATTAGGGCTCGACCTAGTAGGCGGTCTGCCTGCCCCAGCCTCTACCGGAGCACAGCCTGCACTACGACGACCTTCGGTATTTGATTCGGGGGTGTCGGTATTGCGAGGACTGGCCGTCCAGGTCCCAATCGGATCTGCTCCAACTGCAGGAATGCCGATAATGCTAATACAGCTGGGGTCAGCGAGGGATTGAGCAACCGCTAACGGCCAGATCTTACTCGACTTGCGTCCGCGCCATATCCCACTGCGGGCTTTTTTCCGGCTCATACCGCACAAACGCCGGGCCGTTAGTGATACCACCGTCAGGGCTGTAGGAGTAGGCACTATCGCCGTCCGTGTCACGAAGGATATCGCTCTCAGAGGATGTTCGCCGGGCGCGGCCGCCCTGACCACCAACAGGCGCTTCCAGGTCTGTCATTGGCACAGCCAGACCGCGGCTAGCCATGGCATCTAGAGACATCTCTGAGGTTCCGACCCGCGGCGATAAACTCTGCTTCTCCAAGACGAATGCAAGCGACAAGTAGCTTCACGACTGCTCTGTCGTTGGAATCCTGAGGCGTTTGCAAGACGAGGCTGCGGCTGAACCTCGAGGGTGGGGCCGATCCCATCGTCATTCCAGCGTTCTCGCCACGGATGGGGAGCTTGCCTAGATCCCTCCCCACAATCCGCCGTCATTGGCCGTCGGGGTTTGTGGTGGTGACAGGTCGAGCGCGGGTGGGGGTGGGGGCCGTTTATCATCGCCCGATGGCTGCACGGCCGGGCCCAGCCCCCATACCCTCCCACGCGCGCAGAGTACGCCAGGGAGAGCCATACATTTATTTTACATTACAAGACGAAATAATAAAATCAACAAGTAACCCACTTACTTCTTTTGAGCTTTTGAGCCGCCCGACCAGCCCAGCCAGTCAGTCTCCCAGGCAAGACAACCCCGCAATAACAAAAGCCGCGCTTTCTCTCGCCGATCGAGCGACTTCCCAGCACACCACCGCGAAGCCGAGGGCGGGGAAGGAAAGTCCGCGAGGGTACGCTTCAAGTAGATAAATACCTAATCGTTCAATTAGCCTCCAAATTCAAGTTAGCTAGTTAGTCAGCCACTGCCCGGGGGTGTTACGTAGGGATACACACTGGGAAGGAGAGTTTCGATTATCGAGCGAGGTAGGTATTCTTCTTACCATGACTATGTATTAATAGATAGATAGATAGATAAATACCCCTGCCGAACAAGGCTGAGCCGCAATACCCCAAATCCAATAATCGCCGACAATGTAAACCGCCAATTATTCAACCAGCATTCCTCCCACCAAAAACCCGCATTCTACAAACTTGATACTAACCTCTTTTAGTAAACCTTAGGCCGTTAGTTGGCACTTGCGATATATATGTTGCTATTCCGCTTGATTGTTATCACGACGAGAATGGCGATGACACCCGAGCCAACAACCCCTTCCATGTTGGCCAGCCGGCGAACGAGCCACAAACCCTGCACTCACTGTCAAAATTGTTAGAATAAAGGCTCAAATCAATAGTATCAAACAAACCATGCGCAGCGTGGCACATCCGCGCTATTTATATTACATGCATGCAAGTGATGCGAACCCACTAGTGTTGACGTCTGAGGGTAAACACGCGCATCCCAACAAAATAAACCAATAAACCCGAGTCTTAGCGTGACACGGTACACGTACATGTTTGAGGCTTCCGTAGGGGATGAACTGTCTGTATGGACACGAGTCCAGACCCATCAAACTTCTCCATGCTAGTATTGCGCCGATTGCAAAGGAATTCGTTTTACAGTTTACGCGCGCCCGCCACCTCCTGACGCCTTTCATTTTCCCCCTTCCCCCCCCAAGTCCAACATACCCTTCAGTCGCCCTCATCTCTTCCACAACCACAACCTCAACCCTTAGCCTCTAAGCAGAAAAAAAAAAAGAACCGTTTACCCTCTCACTAGCCACCTGAAACGATGAGATCACGCACTCCAAGCTCGTGCCACTCGTGCCGCACCGCCGTACAGCCCGCGGACTAGTCTTCTTGCAGCGTTGGAAATTCTTGAGATAGCGCCGTTGACGTCGACTTTGAAGCCCCGTTGGATAAGCATTGCGCCTGTGCATTTGAGGGCAAGGGTTAGTCCGACGAGGGAAGTGGAAGGAAAAGGCAGGGAATGAAAGACCTACCGACGCCTGTTAAAGCCATAGATTCTAGGGGAGGCATTAGTAAGTTACTACAAGATGCAGTCGTAGTCCGACGGGGGGGGTTTGCTAACCTGCGCTCTCCGTCGCCTCGCCGAGGAAGCCACCCGGGTTATTTGTTACGAGCCTTCGCATAGCATTCCAGGTCGAATCATCGAGGAGGTCCTTCCCCCTACCAGCTTTAGTTCTAGATGGATGGTAGATATCAGTTCTCAATTCTCCACGCTAGGAAGCCGTGCATGGGGACCGGAACCCACCCTCCAGAAGCCACAAGTGTGTGGGTCAACTGAGCACAAGTTAGCCGTGCTTGTTCTTATTTATACTGAGGCAAAGAAGAGTAAAGCCAATAAAACGTAACATACCTCATGAAGTATAGTAGCGTCAAAAAATGGATTGTCCATGGCACACACCCTCTGAGTTTCGGGATGAAAACTCGGGTCGGCGAGGGCTTCAGCCCATGTCTTGCGTGAATTCGCCATGTACTGGAGGTAATCCGCGCAGAGCAGGATAGCGGAATATCTCTTCCTAACTGAATGGTACGTTAAGGCTAAGACGCCATTGGAGGATTTACACTCCTCCTCAATATTCGAGCCCTTAATAGCAAACTCCATCACAGTGTCTACGGTGTGTGGACCTTTATTCTGGAGATTATCAACATATTCAAGGTGGTCGGCTGTGCAGTAGATATGGATATCATTCATTCCGTTGTCAGCTGCTGCGATGCGACCCATCATCTCTGCGAGGGATGTTAGTGAACTGAGTATGACAGGCAGACGGGCGGTAAGGAGGACAAACCACCAACGATAGCATTCGCCGAGTCCCGGTCTTCGCCAAACATGAATCCTACAAGATCTTTAAAGGGCTGGGATTGCTCTTCATCTGGTTTGGCCATCTCTTCGTGTAGATGCCCAGCCATTGCGAAGGCTGCCTGGATGGCGGATCTAAGAACGGAACCGAGATTCGGAATCTCACTGGTACTCTCGCAGGTAGCATCTAGGACCCAGGCATGGGAGAATTGGCATAGGCCACAAAGAGCGAGGAAGGAGGCCGCGGATGGAATGATTTTCATGATTCTGAGAATGTGGAAGGTCAAAAATCGAAAAAGTGGTCAGATGAGAAAAAAAATAATACAGCAGGAGATAGACAATATATATATAAACAGACGAAGAATGGGGGACAGAAGGAGATGGGAAGAGCCCCCGAGGGCAGAGCAGCACCGAGAATAACTCCGCCGAGAATAGCCCTTCTTTCCACAACCAGCCATCCTCCATTAATTTCCCATTGCGTAAAATCGATGACCTTGTGAGGTCAACCAAGACGCCAGGGCGACCTAAAATGCACATGCAGGCCCCAAAAATAAAAATAAAAAAAATAAAAAAAAAATAAAATAAAAAAAACACCGCCGCAAACCAGTCAAAGCCGCGCCACGACGATCACGATAAAACAACCCAGCGGCAGACCAACACGTTCAATCGGAGATTGGTATATCACATCATTCCGACCCCAGAGTTTTGTTTTGTGCGTGATGTTTTTTTTTTTTTTCCGGCCTGCTGGATTGGATTAGTTATTTAAGCTAAAAAGTGACGTGAGCAATCAATTATTTCGTAGCATCACACCGTGCTCAGCCCAAAGGGGCGGGCTAACACTACGTTTTTTTTATTATTACTCATCTATTCCTCTCGCGTTATTGACTCAACGGCGTATTTTTGTCACGTTTCGTCCGGGATATATAGTGGAATGTGGGGGGGGGGGGGGGTCCGGGGGAGTGGTCGTGCCAGAGCCACCACCAGCTTGATTTGTTCTCATATATATAACTTCCAACAGAGTCCGATTTTCCACGGGTTTTTTTATTTCATCCACTTCACGATTTCTTGGTTCCGTTACTTTTTTCCAATCCTCTAGTTATTCCCGCAGAGTGGCGTTGCTATGCGGTCGTTGTACTCTTTTCTCGCCGTGGCTTTGGCTGGCTCGGCCTATGCGCTCATTAACGGGCCTGAGCCTACGGCTCCGGCTCAACTCCCTGATGCGGTTGTCAAGCGTCAACAGCAACCATTCTCAGTAAGTCATTCCCTCTCAGCCTATGAATCGAGGTTTCCTTTGGCAACGAGGGTAAACATGCCGGCTTCAACCTCTGTTTCATGGACCGCTAGACAGTAAACAAACGCTCCATCTGACCCCACACAGGTTAACACTTTTATCCCACAAGATCCTGACACAAACTTTCTGACTGGGACTGGCACGGGGCTGGGGTACCGGACCGATGTAAGAGTATATACTCGGTACAGACCATTTTCAAATCTAACCACCTCCTAGGTCAATTCGCAATTTCTCACTCAAGTCGAAGTCACGCCCCTCGAAGGTGGTGCCACGAAAACTGAGGACGCTCAGTTGGTTCTTGCTACCGGCAAGGTTTTCATTGCTGATGAGCTTAGCGTTGTGTTCGCACCTGAGTTGCACAATCAAATCGTCGAACTAGCCAACGAGAATCTGGGGAAGAGAGAGCTGGAAGAGCGAGACACGGCGTCTCTCGCTGTTGCGCTTCTGTCACTCCTCGGATCGCAAAGCGTGCCATCGCTTTTGAAAATTACTAAACCCGCTACATTCAGCATTGCCCAGTATGCAGGGAAACTAATCAAATTCGGTCCTTTCACTCTAGCGCTTGGTGCATTTATCGACACTGTCAGCAACGCAATCACTCTATCTCATGACTTACCGGGAGGTATCCCACCCTCCGTCAAAGTGCCTCTCGGCATCGCTCTTGGTACAAAGTCTTGTCTCAACGCCCCGGGCTGTGGTGACTGTGGCGGTTCAGATCAATTCATGTACTGTAAGAGCGGGGACTTTGCGAGTTGTAAGTTTTCACTGATGGGGGGGAATGGGGTTCTCAGGACTTATTGTTAACTGATGAAAGGCCCTTGCACGAGTGGCAAGTGTTCGCAAAATAAACCATTTTGTGAAGATCCTGATTGCGTTGGGGACGATAGGTTCCTTTGTACAACGGTACGTCACACGATATACTGTTGGAAGGAAGCAATAGCTGACTGGAGGCTCAAGGGACCAAGCAAAGATTGTAAGTGCTGGGACGTCGGAGATAAAGATGTCGGCCATTACAAGCCAGAATTCCTCGAGAACCAAATCGCCGCTATGGGTAGCACCCCAGCTCCTGTGGATAATAACCGCGTCATCTTCCACGTCGTAAGCGTCACGGGCTTGTTCTCTAGGGCCATTGATAACAACCAACGAGTTCTCGTCGTTCCGGCCACACAATTTAACCCTTGCAACACCATCGTCAACAACATGCAACATTTCGGTGGTGGCGCCACACTCGTCGACACGAGTCCAGCCTCGGTTCCAGTCTTTCCATCCCGTATGTTCGACATGTCAAGCGTCACCATCCAGCCCGCAAGCGGCGGGAAGCTCTGTAATTACGACGGCATAAGTTTGACATTCACTGACGGAGATGGCAAGACAATCTGTAAGTCTCGCCCACCGTGTTGCTCTGCTCTCCCGGTCCCGTTTAATCAAGTCTTGACTGACACCTCCCTCTCCAGCATGGTCAGATAAAGCTTCAACAGGAGAGACTAGCGGGAAGTGTGATATCGTGGAACACGGGCAGGGGCAGAATTCATACATTTGTAAGGACGGAACGCCAGACAGAATGACGGTGCAGGACATATACCAATGCCATAGCACGCAAAATCCGACGTACTGTTATGATAATCCAGTATGAGCAGAAGCAGCGGGATGAAGCCAGGACCGGGGCATGAAAGTGGCGATTTAAATGGAGAAGGGTTGCCGGTCAGACTGAAGATTCGATTTTTGTAGAGTAGGCGAATAGAACGAATGCATGATATCTCGCGACCATGTGCAAAACTCACACGGACAAAAAAAAAAATGCACAGGCAACGACAACTCCTTTATAGAGCAACGCAGATGAGGAGTTGTAAAGTGTGAGGCTGACTCACTTTCACGTCAAACGCCGACTTCGGAAGTGTAATAATAATAATAGGGGTTTTTTCATCGCCGCTTTACAGCCCAACTCTCACCGCCAATCACCATCATCATCAGCTTAGAGCTAGCGGGCAGGCGGGGCGCACACACTTTTTTATTTTATTTTTCTTTTTACTCCCTTTTTTTTTCGCAGACAGAATAAATAAATAAATACATCTTCGAAGAGGGATAGATAGGTGTAGTATTTTTTTACCAACGAGCAAAAAAAACAAAAAAAAAAAACACAATCCAACAAGCAAAGGCGACGGACAACTCGGGTATATGCGTCACAAAAAAAAAAATAAAATCCATACAGGTGCACCCTCCAAAGAGAGAAGGAGGAAAAGAGAGGGTTGGCCGACGAACGAATGAAAAAATAAGTAGATAAATAAATAAATAAATAAACCGACTGACCACAAATACCCATCGCTTCCAAACCCCACGCCTTTGTCCCCTCAAAAAAAAAAAATAAAAAATAAAAAATAAAAAAAAAAAAAGTTTATCGCCACTTCTTCTCTTTTACCCTTCCTTCTTTTTTTTTTTCTATCTTTTTTTCCGCACGAAAAAAAAAAAAATTAAAATAAAAATAGAAATATCACACAAGACAAGGGGCTCTACCCGGCGAGGGGAGCGGCGTTGTCGTTGGTGGTGGTGACGATCGGAGGAGGGATAAGCAACAATAAAGCGGCGCTGATCAGGGCCGTGGCCCCCAGGGTGTATATATATATCATCGTCATCAAGTCGCCACCACAGTTGTTTTCCATGATGCCTGCTCGGCTAGGGGTAAGGGTGAGTGCGTATTCGCGCGCTAAAATACTGTTGTTGGCTATTTTATTACGTTGGTGTTGAGATGGGAACGAGCAAAAAATAGAATAAAAGTAAAACGGGGGGGAAAAATAAGGAATGAATAAAATTAAAAAAAAAAAAAAAAAATTTTAAAAAAAAAATTAAAAATTAAAAAGACGGGTGCGTTATCAGTGTATCAGTCTCACAATGAATGCCCCCCCCCCTTTTTATTATTATTATTATTACTGCACATGGGGGAAAATAAATAAATAAATAAATAAATAAATAAATTCAAAAAAAAATTTAAAATTTAAAATGAAAAAAATAAGAGACAGCTGTCTATCTACCTACCCTACGAACTCTGTACTTTTACCATCCTCACCCAGCACCCACAAAAAAAAAAAAAAAAGGGGGGGGAAAATTCTCATCACTCCAACCTCCCCCCCCTCCTCCCCCCTCGAAAAAGAGATTCTACTCACCCATCCATCCATTCATTTTATCCGTCCATTCACTTATTCATATCTACCCACCCACATATACCCCCCCCTACTCACCACCGATTTTTTATTTTATTTTACCTTCCCATCCTCTATTTTCCGCCTCCAAAACACCCTAACAACAACAACAACAACAACAACAACAACAACAACAAAAAAAAAAAAAACGTTTTGGGTTTTACTGCTATTAATTAATTAATTGCATAACAGCAACAACAATCACAACGGGGTTTAAATATATATACCACGAAGACGGCATTAGCGGGAGGGAATACTTCTCGCTCTTTTTGTTTTGTTTTTATATACATTTATTTATTTATTTATTTATTTATTTATTTATTCCTTTATTTCATCCAAATCCATCCACCCCATCCACGCCTCTTCCTAGAACCGCAGTGCACATATGACCCCGCCATGGCCTACCGCCCTACTAACCCCAGCAGCGAGCCAGCCAGACTAAACGCCATCATGCTCAACCACCCCCACCCGAAGCCCAACCCAAAAAAAACCAGAGCGGATAAGCACTTCCACCTTCGCAGCAGAACGCAACAATCCCAACGCGACGAGAGGACAGCACATAGAACCGTCCCAATTTAGGAAGGGGAGATATGTACCTTGCTTGGTTTTAGGTTTAGGATTTTTTTTTCTTTTTTTTTTTTTTTTTGCTTGCTTGCTTGTTGTGGTGGTGGTGGTGGTAGTGGTGGTAGTGGTGGTGGTGGTTGGGCCTCCGCTAGTAAGGGAAATATTAGGTCACTACTGGCGAATGCGGGAATCAACTCAACAATGGAGAATACCATGTGGAGCATAGACCTCTTCTCCCACCCCCCGGCCGCCAGCTTGTATAAATAAGCCCTCCAAAGACCCTCTCCAGGTCTCCCCCCCTCCCCTTCTTCTTCCATCGAAAAAGTCCACCCTCGAAAGCGCAGTCGGAAAAAACAGACAATTACCTATCAAGCCAAACCCCAAACCCCAGCCTATATCCAGCAGCAGTCATGCTTTCAACCGAGCCTACCACTTGTGGCACGCTCATTGGTCCCGACCTCATACTCAACTGTCTAGTTGTAGTGTGGCAGATCTTTTACATATTGTCACGTCTGTACCCGCTAGACCATCAAGGTCTCGTCGACAATTGCGTTAGCCGGACGGCGTTCATTGCAGTCGGATGGATCATCAGCCTCGCCCTCATGGTCATTGCTACGATTTACTTGATCGAGATCCGGACCATGGTGGTGTCCAGGCCCGTCAGAGGGTGGAGGTTCGGGCGTCTGCCAGCCTTGGGCGTGGTTTATATCGCGCTGAGGGTGTTCGTGGCCGTTGTGTGCGTCGCGGGGCTTCTTATCGTCGTGCCGGTTGCGTGGGAGAGGAATTTCAGGAACTCTTGCAGGGGCTTCGATCATAGAGTTAGCCTTGATGTTAACTCGGTGTACTTTCAAAACCTCCTTACCTCGGACGCTTTCACAATGACGTTTTCCCCGAACCCAAAGGAACGACGCAGCCAGATCTATACCTTCTACGTCGACCCTATTTCCTCGCCTCCCGCCAATGGCTTCTTCCCATCTTACGACGCCATCACCTACAACTTCTCCACCAGGACCTATGACGTGATGTTCAACTCCACGTCCCTTCTCACGGGCTCCTTCAACTTCAGCCCCTTGTTATCTGTGCCAGACCTCGATATCTCTGCCGACGTCTCCACCTTTATCAAGCGGGAGGAATACCATCCCTTCTTGAAGGTCTACGATTCCGCTGGCGGCAGAGACGTTCACGACAGGAGGCGGAAATGGAAAGATAATGCGGATGTGGTGATGCGCACGGCAAAGTTCTCGCGTAATGGTCCATTGTTTATGTGCGTTCGATCGGAAGAGGCTGAAGTTAAGGGCCCTGGAGAGCTATCGCCTGTTGTTGTTGGCTTAGTTATTCTCCTGAGAGACCTGTCATAGTGTTGCGTCCCTTGCATTGTGATTATTGGTCTGTAGGAGGTGATTAGCTAGCAACGGCAGGAGCGGGGGGGGGGGGGGGTATGATAAGGGCCACCGTCTCTGTAGCTCATGCAATAATAATATACATATACCAAGCATCCTCCCAAAGCCCCCAGTGAAGTTGTACATATATCAAATACAGTTGAGTCATGCTGCAAGAATATGGTCGGGGGCAATGGACCCCGTTCTTATAGTGCGATTGTTCTTATAGCAAGAGCCCGGGGTTCGGGGTGGAGCCGCATATTCATATTGCTACAACGCGGTAATAATTCCACCGGGGCACAAAACCAAAAAGAAAAAGGAAAAGAAAACCAAAAAGAAAAAAAAAAAAGCCAATCGATATATTACCCCCTCCCCCATCATTCCGCGAGTTAGTGTTAGTTAGTTACTCAGAATTAAACCCCACCCCTCTCCCTCAGCCAAACTCTTACTCCCCTTCCCCTCTTCCCCGTTCCTTCCCTTCCCTTCCCTTCCCCCCCATCAAAAAAAAATTAAAAAATAAAATAAAAAATAAGTGGGGGGTAATAAAAAAATAAAAGTAGAATAAAATAAAAATACCATACCCCCTCACCACCCGCCCCCGGCCCACCACCATCCTCCCCGACTGGAGCAACACACACCCGCACGAGAAAAAACTAATCGGCAGATAAGCCCTATGGTTCCACGTCTTGGGGCTAATCAATTGACGCTTTATTGAGGAAAAAAAAAAATATACTAGATAACTGCTCCTACTCTATTACATGATTAATTAGGATATCATCTGCATGCACGATGTACAGAGCTGTGAAGTCTAGCCTTTCTAGGTTTGGTTTTTTTTTTTTTTTTTTAATTTTTTTTTCAGTACATAATCGGCGAGGTTTTTTTTGGGTGGGAGAGTTGTATATGTGTGGGGCCTCTAGCGGTTTTTTTCTGGATTTTTTATTTTAAAAAATTCCCAGGATAGCCTTTAGAATTGGGGAATTAACTTTTTCGTATTGGAGGCGTCTTGGACTATATCGTAGCAGGTATAGTTATGCGCACTTGGAATAAAACAAACACAAAAGTTTTCGTAATTCGTTCAACATGGTGAGGGAAATGCTGGAATAAACGCTATAGAGAAAAAAAAAAGAAATCAAGATACTTCAGATTCCTCCCGCTTGATATTCTGGAATGCCGCCCCCGGGGAAGCCGACCCTGCCATTACTAACCCCTCCGAGTTGCTCATCGAAGTATATCCCAAGGAGTCGGAATTGCTGCTCGAAAAACTAGAGAATCCCTCGGCGATCCCGAAAGGAAGCCCCTGAAACGGAAAATATCCCAAGCTACCCACTGCGGCACTCTCCCCAAATCCCAGCAGGCCCCCCGGAATCTTGTATGTCAGGCCGAACTCCTGGTCGGAAAATAGGTGGCCAAGGCCCTCGATGCCAAGATCGTAGCCCGAGATTGAGGTCGACGTGGTATCGGAATCGATATTGAAACTCAAGTCCAGGTCGGCCGAGAAGCCACAGAGGTAGCAGAACCAGAGTTTGCACTTATCGCATTCACAGATTGTGCCGGAGCAGAGGGTGCAGGAGTAGGTGTGTCGTGCTGGGGATGGGGTGTGGGTATGAGTACAAGAGGGCCCGGGGGCTTGGGTTCTGTTTCTCGATTTTGTATCAGTGTCGGCGGTTTCGACGCCGTGTTCAGCCTGGGGACCATTTCGGGGCTCGGGTTTCTCCGTAGCGACAGGAGAGGGGATTGGGGATTTGATGCTGTCGGCGGAGGGCTGGGCCGAGGGACCGTCTTTGTTGCTTGGCTCGGGAATGGGTTCTGGCATTAATTTTTTGCATTCCGCAACAATGTCGTCAACCTGCACAATCCAATCTCTCATCGGCGGCTGGCCGCCCCCCGGCCCACCTCTACTTCCTCCGATTGACCCCCTCGAACGGGGCCCGAAATGTGCCCGACGTAGATGCGCCGCTGCATTGTAATAGGCTCCATACTTTCTTCCTCTTTGGCAATCCTTACAATCGCCAAGCAGCTTCTTGTCTGGAGATTTGTCGACGCACATCCAGACTTTGTTGGTCTGCGAGTGGCGCGTATCCATGTGCCGGCGGAGGTCAAGCTGCAAGGCGAAGCGCGAGTCGCAGAGGTCGCAGTGAACACGGAGAGGACGGGGGCGGACGTAGGTGTTTCGCCGGACTTCGTTGTATTTGCAAGTGCACGTCTTCCAGCGTGAGCCGCAGGTATAGCAGAATTCGGTGTTGCAGCGGCATCTAGGTGTTTTAGTTGTTGTGTCTAACATTGAGATAATGGCGTGAAGGAAATTACTGACCTCATATGGTTGCACCCGGAGACGCGCTCCACCATCCGTTTGCACTTGAAACATCTCTGCCACCCCTTCTCCGCTGCCTTTTTAACTAGGCTTTCTAGCCCAACATCTTCCGGGCACTTGCCCTCGTGGCTTTTGCACTTGCAGTCTACGCAAGTCTTCTGCAAACACTTCTCGCAGGTGGCAGTATCCCCTTCGATAAAGGCGGGCTCGATGAATGCGTAGCAACCCTCTTTGCTGCAATAGGTACGATTTGGCGTAGAATATTCGATACTCTTCTTCTTGAATCTAGATATTTGGTCGAAAGTTAGGGAGCGTTTGGCGATGTCGAGGGCTATTGGTTTTCCACAGCACTTGGGTGGAAATCTCGATTCGTCCTTTGCGGCTATCTCGAAAAGCGATGCGATGCACTTGGTGCAATAGTAGTGTGCGCAATGAGTGTGGACAAGGTCTGATGCGGGATATCGATCGGTACACGCTGTGCAATCTTGCTCCGCCGGAGCCTCCTCGATTTCTAGGCTTGATGCTGGACACACCCCTCCGGTCAGCAGGCTTCACCAGCAACACCCGATATGTCCGCCTTGCGGGAGACGAGTGTCCGCTCTTAAATACCTTGGTCTCCGGTCTCCTGCCTCGTATCCAAGCCCAGGCCGAAAACGGCATCCCTGATATCGGTAGGGGAAATACCGAGACGGCTTGGGAGACGGCCGTTATCGCCGCTGTGATAGCCCAGCAGGACCTCATCCCAAATATCGCTCGGGTTTATCTTGGGGTCGAGCTCTAGATCGGCAGCGGTGGGGGAGTCGTGAAGAGCGTGAAGGTCGCCAGCGAACCACGGTTCGTCGAGGTTAGAATCCATCGTGAGATGTTGGAAGGGTGACTGGCTCGGACGGAGACGAAGGGGCGGCGAGCCTGGGAGAGGCGCGCATGTCACTCCGGTCGGGCGCGGGCTGGGCCTGATGGAGAAGAGGAGGAGAGGAGGAGAGGAGGAGATGGCCGTGAGAGCCTTGTCGCAGTCGGCGGAGGGAGAGGAGGCGGGGCAGTTGCGGGTTATCAACCACTCGGTTATGGGTTGACAGAGGAGAGGTGGGTCACGTGGGGACACCCACCCACAGCAATTGCGGGAGACAGCGCTGGAGCAAGGGCCGCAGCTGGAGCGGGTGGACAGGACGGCAGCGACGACGCCGTCTGGGAGCCATCGCCAGCGCAGCCATCGCCAGCGCCAGCGCCAGAGCCAGGCCCGACGCTGCGTTCCGATGGCGGGAAACAGTCCCAGATGCCAGGCAGATAAGCGAGAACCTACGGACGCTTCGACTTGCGCCCGGACAGACGTGAAGGCGCGGGAGGCGTGCGAGTTACGTTGGCAAGTGGCCCAGTCAGACTGCTGCTCTGCAGATGCCGTCTGCTGCTCCTGGCGCTGACTGGACGTCGTGCAGCCTGGTGTCTATCTATCTGCCCGTTCTTGCTGGCAGCACGCATTCCCTCATTCCCAGTTCGATTCTTCCATCCCCGTCCCGAAGGATTTTTGTGGGGGCGCAGAGTCTGGGCGCAGCTCTGGATCCGCACGTTTGGAACCGGACCGGGAGACAGGCCAGTGGTGTGAAGAAGAACCGGACATCCAGACCGGGCAGAAGAGGCCAGCGTCACAGCCCTTGTCCACGAACCTTATATCTATCACACCTCACGGGCTGGCAAGGACGCAAGGGGGTTGTCGATGGATGGCGGGTTGGGCTTGTGGTTTGTCAACCCGCAAGGGGTATGGGCTACCCCCACAATATCGCCGCCAGACAGCAATAAACGCTAATTGCATGCCAAAACGGGCACGAACAAGATGCTGGTTCCTGGGTCCAGAACCCGGCAGAGAAGAGATGAGCGGGCAAGAGCGAAATGTCGTATTCGGGTGTAACCTGAAGCTGTCCCGGTGACCAAGCCACAAAATGCAATCGCCTTTTCGATGCGTCTCCAGAGAGCACATTGACAGCCCGTTGGAAGCGTGTTGCATGTAACGCGCACGGGCGGAAAAAATACTGTTTGCCTGCGCCTTGAAAATTACACGTAATGGGGTGGTGATTTAGTAGTTCCCAGTGATCCGTGCGGAGTAACGTAGCGCCACAACAACGAGAAAGCTCCGGATACAGAAACTGTCTACAAAAACCCCATCTCATTGGGCGTATCCACCGCAGGAAAAAAAGAAAAAGAAAAGAGTTCTCCACTCCCAGTCCCCGCTTTTCGCCAAAAGAGGAGGGCAGAGCAGCCACGTCCACCTCTGCCCACATCACAAACTCCATATCGAGAAACTTCAGAAATTCATCCCGCACCCAACCCCACGAACCAAGTAGGCATACCTCCGAGCCGTCTCCCCATCTCCCTCCTCACCGGTTCAGTATTCCAACAAGGCCCACAATCTCCTTATTCGCACGAAAAAACCCCTCAGCCATATCCCAAACCCAACCAAGTCCACCCAGACAAGCGAGATGTCCGCGCAGACATTCCGCTCGCAAAAAAAAACAAAAAAAAACAAACTGACCCCCTTGCGTCACGCTATAGAACACAACCCACCCCCCCCCCCCCCCAATAGGTGCAGCTCCTGGATGGGACTGCATCGCCGGATTTGCAATGTGCTACTGTAGATTGCGAGGCACGGCAGAAGGGGGGGGTTGGTTTGATTGGGGTGATCTGTAAAAAACTCTGTTTCCCGGATGGGATTGCGCGCCGCAACCTGCTTACTTGCTTGGCTAACTGATGAGGAGGGGGGGTTTGCGTTGTTTGGTTGAAATATATATACTAGGATTCCCGATCGAGGGAGCTTAATGCAGGGTTGAAATTTTTTTTTTCGGGCTTGTTGGTTATAGGCTGTTTCAGGGCACTTGAGTTTTTATCTCCTAAAATGATATTGCTTCTTGTCCAATGGATACTTGAATCACTTAAATTGGATTGGTTTGAACTGTTACCCTAGGTAATGACCGGATTTTTTGCGGTGCGGATCTGCCCTTTTGTCTTCTGTGAATCCTCCTCTTCATTTCTCTCAACCTTATTCATTCCGTAAAAATGCACGTATTTTCCTGGTTGTGGCACGGCCCATTTTTCGATGCATCTCCCTCGCAGCCTAATCGGTAGTTGTTTTCCTCCATCTCAGCCTCAGCTGCGGATGCCAGGCTGTGCAGATATCTGCTAGCTCTCGGGTCTTGCGATGGGGTGGTGTTTGGGTGCACGAGCCCTTGGTCCGCCGGATAGGTCCCTTGTTCTTTGATCCCCTTGGGTACCCGTATTGTGAGTCCCAAGGCCATTGAGTTGGTAGCCGCTTCTCTTAGGTTGTGTCTCGGACCTTTTTTGGGAGTTCCACGACATTTCGGGTAGTATGAAAGGGCTCTCCGGTTAATATATGTGGTCCATGGTTGTATCGGGGCCCAGGGTCACTGAGTAATTTGCCTGATCTAGCGGCGGTTGGGCAATATTCTGCATAAGCTGCGTAGGGAAGCACACCAATTGTAGCCTACAGAGTTGGGGGCCTAGTCGTTGTATCTCAATATGTTGGGCAGAGTTTCTCGTTTTCGGGAAATTCGCTCATTCCGAAATCGGGTTCCTTCACGCAAGAGGCCGGGGTGACGTAATATCTATCGTGGTCGTGAGGGAAACTAAATAGTCTCTTGTTAGATGACATACAAACTCCACTGTGGCTGAATCAAGCTTACCATTGACCGGCTCAACAACTTGATGGAG
The DNA here is from genome assembly GCA_021527465.2 of Geoglossum glabrum. NCBI lineage: Eukaryota > Fungi > Ascomycota > Geoglossomycetes > Geoglossales > Geoglossaceae > Geoglossum > Geoglossum glabrum. Next base: position 10,842 of record JAJDFE020000333.1, on the reverse strand, counting down.
CGCCAGACTCCAGTCGGAGCACCGAATACAACGACCGCGGGGTTAATGAGGCGAACAACGTTCCTGAAAAATGAGTTACTTGCGAGTCGTCGTGGCCGGCTCTGCCCTTGCCTACCCTCGGTGGACTATTCCGCGCTGCCTCAATCGCAAAACTCCCGGAAGGCATCCACTAGCTAGGTAGCGATGGGAATTGCTCCACCTATATGAGTTGAGCGATATTATGATGGACTGGACGCGTTAGAGCTTCTGTTTTGGTTTAAGCCAACTCCGTTCGACGGCTGAGTTCGGTCTGCTCCTCGTTTGAGCGGGCAGCGGCGTGTTGGTGCTTGGCCTTCAGTACTCATGCTATGCGGTGAAAAATGAAACGGATTTTGACCTGGGATGGGTTCTCTGATATCTGCCCCGCCGTCGCTCAATCTTTTCACCGGAAAAACGATCCCGGAATTGCTATGGACGCTCCTCTTGACTTGGTACATTTCGATAGCCAGCCGTCGTGGTTGGGTGTGGTGTTGGTCAAACCGCTTTGTCGAAGCCGGGCTAGATTCTGCGCCACAGCAGAATCGCCACACAACACGTATTTTCCGAGACCCACTGGCCGGCATGCTGTCCACCACCTTCTAGTACTTGTGCTCCGTACTCTGCAGATGGACCGACTAGACATGTCTGCTAATCAGCACGCGCTTCACGGTGAAGGACAGATTCGTGTGGGTTCCCTTGGCCTTTCAGCCGCCTCTCCTTCTTCTTTCCGGTCGGACTGACCCTCCACTCGCAGGTCGACCCTCTTGCCGACTAACCTCCTGCCTCAACCGTTCGGGAAATCTGCAAACGACATCCGTCGAACGGACCGTCGGGGGTTCTATCGCCAGACGAACTTTACGGTCCGTATGGTGTGCCATCGGCGAGCCAATTGGAGGTGGGATATTTCTAGTAGCAGCTGCGGTGGTTGGGTGGGATTCACGAATTTCCGCCGGCAGCTGCGTCGTTCTGTCTCTCATACCATCCGCGGGATACCCCTATGGGAGAGTGCCGAGTCGGAACTCTGTTGCGTCGCGTAACTTCTCTACTCATACGCTGGAGAATCTGTCGAGCGCACTCAGCGGAGTCTCTGACTAGCACAGACCCGCGGCAGCTCTCACTCCATGATGAACCACCGCCGCCACCCTCTGTCCTCAAAATCTACTGGTTTACTTCCTTCGGAATTGTAGGACTCTTCCTCCTCGGCATGCTGAGCGCTGTTACACAACACCTCCGCGACTTGCACGACCGCGACGCGCGAGACCAGCCGGGGGAGATTCGGTACGGCACTACGATGGAGGACCACAGAGGAGACGCCGGTGGGGAGTGCGATGGTGGCATATAGACAGAGAATATGGCATACGTTCAGGAAAAAGGCGTTGAGTTTGGGAGCTATCGACGGTAGGGTTTATCGCGTGGGACATGTGGAAAGGCGTGAAGGCAATGGATTGTGCCATTTGGCGGGCACAACCTACCTGAACTCCCGTTATTTCCCCAATGTGACTTAGCTAACGGGGAATCAAAAGGCCGATACCCATTGCCGCTGTCCTGTCCCCTGCGGCCCTCGCCACCGCGGTATCCGTTCTCGCAAGTACCACGGCCCCCCTCCGCCGTCTCCCCAGGTTTCACCGCTGAATCCGATAGAGATTCCGTTCACCCCCGCAACATATTTCCTCGGCATCTCTCTTTTCTATTCAACAGATTTGGCATTTCTAGCTAGCGTGAATGCACAATTTAATACTACCTCCCTCGTTCCTCGGGGGACAGTCCCCTGCCGACGCGACCAGAGCGGTTATGCGGAAGCCAAACATCCAGCCAGCGAACAAGACGAACCCATCCGAAATCCCCCCGTGGCCCTCCGATTTCGGTGTCTTCGAAGCCGATCCCTTGCTCTGGATTGGATACGCAGTGGCGGGTGAGAAACTAGCTGGCAATTCCCCGCATAAAGAAATGGGAGACGGTCATGATACTCGAGATTTTCCCGCCGCCATCTCAGAACCGCCGTAGGGCAAATATTATTTATACACTTGCATGCGGCCGCATCCTGGGACATTAGTTAGCAGATAGCGTACGGCCATAATATCAATTAAATGGAGAAAAAATCAGCATCTTCGACTGTAAAAAATCGTATATTCTGTACAGAGCAGAGCGTGTCGGCCATCCGGTAGTGACGTCAGAAACATGGAAGCAGGGATAACGTAACCACACCCAACCTCCCACTTCTGCCATCCAACCCCCGCCTGCAACCAAAATATAGGCTTCATTGTCTCTAACCGGCACTTGTAGACCGCACCTATTCCCGCTAGCACCACCTAGCAACTCTCCGCCCCACCAAAAATGTCGCAACCCACGCTTGCCCATCGCGGCATAGCCGGGCAGGACACGCATAGCAAGCCCTGGACCGACGCTTATGGCGAACTCGCAAACCCGCTCCTCGTAACCGCGACGTTTGCCGGGACGATAACGTTCTCGCTTGTGCTCGCGCCCCGAGATGGCAGTAGCAGCAGGGACGTTGAGCTTGCTGCGAAGCTGCTGGCGTATGCGAGTTCGCTGTTTCTTGGGAGCGCCATCGGGTGTATCTCGATATCGGTGGTGTGTCGGGCGGGGCAAGGGGGGTATCGGGGTGGGTGGAGGGGCGTTCCGAGAGTCATGGCCCAGGTGATATTTGTGATGGTGGGGATTTTGATGATTATCGCGTTCGGGTTGCTGCTGGGGAGTTTGTCTGTTCTGGGGTTTGGAGGCCCGTTTGCGCTGGGAGTGGTTCTGTTTTCGACCTTTACTGCAGTCCCGGTTGTGGTTGGTTGTTTTATGCTTAGTCCGTATCTTTGCTCTAGGAGAGCTGCTTCGTAGGGCTGTTTATGGGTCTGCGAGGAGCTGCGGGACTTGTCTAGCGTTGGATAGATTGCCGCAATTTGTTGAAAGAGGCTAATAAAAGGTGCCTTCCGGTATTCCCAACCTCTCACAGCCCAACCACAAGGGGAAAAGCAGATTAAATAACAGAGGCTTTAAAAATGGGGTTCAAAAGGCTGGAATTGGGTTATGCGAAGAAGAGGTACGTGCCCCGCCTCTTGACGTTCGACCCCGCACGTCCAATCCACGATCTACAACTGCCCAGCCCAACACCCATCATCAATGGCCGAACCCGACCTCCAAGAGATCCACGACTTCCTTGTCCGGCTGGCCAGGAAGGCCGGGGGTCTAGTCATGACCGCCACGCCATCCGCATCGAATGCCGACACGAAAAACAACCGTAACATTGCACCCACAAGGCGTAGCAAGGGAATGCCCACTAATAGCTGCTAAACTAGCCATCGATCTCTTCACGGAGACGGATGTGGCAGTCGAGAAGCTGGTCGCTGAGAGCTTGAAGGAAGAGTACCCTAGCTACCGGTGAGTATAGCGACATGAACTTGCTACACTGAGAAGATTCGCTCAGATGTTCGTTCATTAGCTTTCTGGGCGAGGAGACCTACGACCCAGCATCGCCACTCTCGGCCGATCCAACGTTTGTTTGTGACCCGATAGATGGGTAAGCGTGGCATGCTCCGTGTCTTGTTTTCCAATGACCGAAAAAATTGTTATTAACGGAGAATACCAAACATAGTACAACAAACTTCATCCACGCTTACCCTAGCGTCTGTATCTCCCTCGCCTTTGTAGTCGACAAACGTCCCCTCGTCGGCGTGATCTTCAATCCTTTCCTCAACGCGTTCTATACTGCCATTCGCGGCAAGGGCTCCTATCGCAACTTCATCACTCCCCTTCCCCTCAACCGAACACCCCCCCCCTTGACAGGCCTTGTAAATGCGCTGATAGCTTTAGAGTGGGGCCATGAACGCTCTGGACCGAATTTCGAAGTGAAGAGGAAGACCTTTACGAAGCTCGTAACAACAAAGGAATTGGGGGGTGCGTCAGTGCAAGCTGTGCGAATGACCGGGAGTGCGGCACTAAATTTGTGCGCAGTCGCGACTGGGGAGTTGGACATTTATTGGGTAACTGAGCTTCACTCTTGGATTGCCAGAAAAGCATGCTAAACACACGGTATAACAGGAGGGCGGGTCGTGGGCCTGGGATTTCGCCGCCGGGATGCTAATCCTCCAGGAAGCCGGGGGGTTATTTGTAGACGCAAACCCAGGGAACTGGGAACCGGCACTCGACGGACGGAGGGTACTCGCTGTTCGTGGGGCGCCCAGTGGGCAGAGGGAAATCATCGAGGAGTTGTGGTCTTATGTCGTGGGGAAATATGAACACAACACATAGCGCCAGCTGCCTAGGCGGGTAAATATAGGGAAGTGGCCTCGGTAGTCACCGACCCCGCAGACTACGCCGCTATCACTTTTAGAGGATGTAGAGGGCGTGGGAATACTAGACATGAAGTATGTATCCTACTGGCTAGCTATCCGATACCCTGTAGGAGGAGATAGTTTATAGCGTTTTGGAGTAGCTAGTCCGTTTACTCATTATTCTACCGTTTCGCGCCTAGTACTCTGTCGATGACTCCCGGATTAACAAATTTGGTAAACGGAAACAATACCACCCCCAGCGAAAACTGGGTGTCCAAAAGAAAAGGAAAAAAAAATCCTACTTTAGTAAGACTAAATACTAATACTTGCCCCGAATACCCCCTCTAACAAACGCCGAGTTGTATTTCATCCCATGACTCGGGAATATATGTATTAGACGATAATTAGGAGTGAGTCATCTACTCCCAGCTGTTGGTAGTCTTGTCTCCACACTGGCTTAACCCTGGACTTGCGAATCATGCTCGTCAATCCCCACTCTCCCCACTCCATCTACCCCAACTATTTTTCCGAGCTTATACCTCTTCCCCATTTTCACTACTACGCCATCTCTAGTCCGCCCATCCACGGTCGAAAGCCCCTGAAAATCTTGTAACATGCTCGAGCCACACAGATACGACAGCACGGCCGCGATCGTGTCTGGTCGCCTTGGCAAATCCAGGGTCAGGCGGCGCCTCAGACCCACCCATATCAGTGTCACTAGCATGAATGGTATAATCGAAGTAACGAGCCTTGACGACACTACGTATGCCATGTAGATCGAATCGCCCTTGAATGGAATCCGGGAGAGCGACACAATGAGCACCTCCGAGAGAAGGGTGTTGAACACCAGCACGGCAAGGTGGGGGCGCGCACGAGTAACAGCTGCAACGAGCGAGGTTATCGGATTTGATACCGCGCAGACGAGGATCGAATCTCTAGGTCGGGAATTTCCGGCGCTTAGGTTGCGGTAGGGCTCCACGGCACGGGTTTCTGGGTGTGAACAATGTCAGTATGCATAGGGGTTGTGCCAGGGAGAAGAGTCGTTCTCACCTTCTTCGATTTTCGTCCAGTAGCACTTTATCACCATGCCAATAGCCGTCATCAGGAAGCTAACGCCGAAACCGTCACTATCCATGAATCTCTCGAACCCTGAGTCTTCTGCCTTAAGGCCATAGTAAAGAACCAAGATTAAAAGGCCGGCCAAGCCCAATGCAAAGGTGATAAGAAAGGCTGGGTGGAGCCAGAGGGATCCACGGGCGCGAGTCTTCAGGTTAGAGCGGGAGTTTTTCTCGACCTTATTAGTGAGGTTCCTCACAATTGGCATCTCCACCCATCCGCGATTCTGCGGCTCCCTGCCTTGCTGGCTCTTTCCCTTGTATTTGGTAAGACCATACCCATCAGAGCCGCGGGGGTTATGGTAATATCCAAGCTGGTAGCGGTTTTGAGCGATCGCTTTAGCTAGCTCTACGTTAGAGCTGTCTGGGTCGAGGCGGCGGAACTCCTCCAGCAAATCCTCGCTCTGGAACAACGACGCAAGGCCAGCGCAGCTCCAGGGATCCGCAAAAACACCGCTCCAACGACCCCACATTGAGGCTGTGAGACTTATAGTCATCACAGCCATCAACCCTAAGAGTGCTTGGACAGCTCGACCGATGATAGGGGATATTCGCAATTTGCCAAAGCAATGCGTGACTCTTGGTGATAAGACTTCGCACGAATTGTGGGTATCAATCGTTACCATCTCCGATGACAATGGCACTAGTACCGCTAAAGAGAGACTAATGGCCGACGACCAAAACACCACCCAGTGGCCCTGGGAGATAGCATGGCAGGCGACAAGACCAACTCCAGAGCTCGTAGGCTTGAGGTTCAGGGAACGGGCGCCCGTTGCACCGCCTGGGCCTGCAAGTTGGTAGAACGGCTCCATCGCCTTGATCGAAGCAGCCGTAACCGTCCATAGTACGTTGAAAAATACGGCTGTGATCACCGGTACATAGTTTCCGAGGAAGTAGGCACCATTTGGGATCGTCCAGTAGCTATACATACGCCGGAGGAGAAAGTGTTCAAGGGTAGGCTGCGGTGTTCCCACCGGACGGTTAGAGGGTTGTGAACACTCATCTAGTGGGTACTCCCGACCGTCATGGCCGACGCATAGGGGACGCACATCGAATTCAGGGGGAGTGATTCCGAGGGCGCGCACACCAAGAGGTGGGGCTCCCAACGCCTCGCCAGGTTCATCCCGATCGAGAAGGTTGGAATAACACCACCTTGGAGGGTTACCTGCTCTGCATGGGCTGAACGACCCGATACCACCACTCTTCTGGTTTTTCGGCCGGGGCAGTGCGAGTCCATTCGAGATAGTCACAGTCGCAACGATGAGAATTGGTACTGCAGTAGAAGAGAGCCTCTGAGCGTCTACTCCAGTTAGGCACGGGGCGTCCTGGGTACAGGGACTAGTAGTAGTAGTTGGAATTGTGTCTGTAGTAGGTGAAGGAATGGTGTCTATAGGAGTTGAAGGAGTGGCGTCTGTAGGAATTGAAGGAATGGTGTCCGTAGTAACCGAAGGAATCCTCTTGCCCAACAGCAAGGTGCTGGGAGTGCTGGTACTGTTAGTCGCTAGGCTTGTTAGAATGGCCGAACCCGTCGTTGAGTTAGGAGTTTTGTACATCAGGGGGTGGCCCGGGGCCGGGGGGAGCTTGCGGAAGGCTATTTCGACTAGGGAGATGAGGAGGAGGTTGAGGAAGACAAATAAGGTGAGTGCAGGCGTCCGCGTAAGGAAGGGCTTATAGCACCTCGGAGGTACCACTCCGGCAGACGTCATGGTAGTCATTGCGACTGAGGGGTGTACCAGGGCGGCGTATAGGCGGACGCAATCGGGTATCAAGAACGAATGTAGCGGGCAGGCCCTTAGCATAGACGGAAAAGACAGTCAGAGGTAATTATCGACCTGTCAAGCTGATGGCAGGCCAACTCCTAAGCCCCGAGGGGAGTCTTGAGATTTTATGCTAGCCTCCACGCCGCAATCTCTCATCCACCCCACTTCCAGTGACAATTTCTTCGCATATCCGCTAGGTATCTGGGTGGCTAGGTACTGCAGGTGGGCTTGGTGCTGCTGGAGAATGATGACAATTAGTCTAGTTACATGCTGTGGTAGAGCAGCGCAGATTCAGCTCTGGGCAAGCATACAGCTCGCTTACATGAGGGAGAGGTTTTAGGTCGCAGGTATTGAGTCGATCAGGCAAATTTGTCACGGTGGTTGGCGGGCAATCAACATGTTTGTTTAATTCGAGTGGGGGTTCGAGAGGGCTTTGTATACCCATGCCCTACGAAGTGCGCGCTTCGGGAAATTAAACACCCTGCAACATGTTAGCCGGGCCCCGTGTGGTTCTGCTACTTGGCCAGTCACGAAAGCATGCGCTCCGGACAGCGAGAGCATCGTATCCGTTTTCCTACCGGCAACCACATTTTCGCCCAGCCGTGACTGTGCAGTCGGTGGGTCATTGGAGGGCAATGGGTGGGGGTTTGTGCTGGCCCAGTGGCCGTTGCTGTGGGGGTAGCCGGACTACCGCCTACACCTCGTAACATCTAAAAGAAGGTGAAACTTTAGCTAAGCGTGAATAATGAGCCTCGAGCCGATGAGTGCTGACTGTGAATAGCACTACAAATACCCGCATTGGGCGATCTGGGCTCGCTTTAGGGTCGATGAAACGAGGTCGACCGTATATGTCGCCAGCGCCCCACTGTTTAAACTCCCCAGCCGAGGGCAGATCAGTTAGGCTTGCGCTTCCCATAGCCGCCCTGACGTGAGGCTCCTTTCGACTCGGGGAGTGGCAAGAGGGGCGCAAGGCCTACATCACCTAAGCCGAGTCCTAGGACGTGACGACGGATCGAGGCTGCCTAGTTTTCCTCCCTGAGACGACGCCCAGCCACCCCCACAGTACGGATTGTGGTTTTTGGAATTAAGTCCATGAGGGGGCTTGTTCCCATTTAGGGTAATGTCGTTTTTACCCTAGTTGGGTGATAGAGGGGGTTTGGAGCACATTGTGGGTAGTGTTTGCGCTACGCTAGTTATAAAGTATAGTTGAATTTCCGGAGGCAAACCTGCTACCTTCTGTTAGTACGCAACTTCGTCTCGTATGCTAGAATATTCCATTAATATCGCTCTTCACGCTCACCATTTCTCATTCAACCTCCACTTTTTGACGTAGACTATTTCCCGTTGGCTGGAGACCCAGGGCCGATCCCGCCGGATCCAAGGATGGGTTTTGACTCAAACGGCAGCGGTTCGCCTTGGGCGAAGTGGCTGTGTCTGCTATTCCTTCCAAGGTAAACTGTGAACCGCAACGCTCAAGCGGTGAGAGACATATTGGGGAAACCGGTAACGTTAGTCGCCGATGCCCAAGTCAGAAAGTGTCTGGGTAGCGTAATTGGCCGGATACACGAATGACGGTGTATGTCTGAGGTATTCGGCTCCCAGACGAGTAGGGCCTCGATAAATACATGTACCAACGAAGAGATCTGTGGGTTGGAGTCTGGGAGTCTGCCATGCAGTTTGATTGGGTCGAAGGGCCATCAGCAGCACCCCGCTCGCCATTGAGTCAGCCAGCCGGGGCCTTCGGTCATCACCCGAAAATAAAACTCCCGGACTCCTGCGAATGCAAGTACTTGTTGTCAATTCCCTGCGCCGTACAACATTCCCGCACTACGCCGCTGCGGTTGCAGTGAGTCACAGCTTGGGGCTCGGGGTCGGATGCGAGTCGAGTCCCCGACCGCCAGTCGAGCCCCCGACCGACCGATGAACCCGACCAAGTCCCTCACTACCCTTCCGCTCCCTGCTGCATCACCCTCCGCACGCCAGACCTCTATATCATTCTTCTCATCCCCCGGCTCAACAGGTTGCAGTGGATATAGAGACCTCGCCTCAAGTACGACATCGCAACATCACCGCGACTAGCGCTCGTCTCCTTATGACCGCGAATCGCAAAATGGCGCCGACCTGCCGGGCATCATCGGGCCCCCAAAGGCGTGAGTCGAGCTCGAATCTGTCTTGCGTTAACACCTCTAACTTCCCCAGACTTCCAAGGTTGCTAGACTCCTGCGGCATTGACAGAAATAGCGGTCGCGCTCCCGTCTCTTTCTGAACGAAAGCTCCTCACCATCCTCGCCCACATCACCACACACACAAACTCTCTCTCTCTTTCTCTCTCAACCGCAAGCCCCGTACCCTCACCCTTCTCACCCCGTTACTTTCGCCTTCACGCTCCCTCTTGTACACCAGCGGCACCGCACCGAAGGGTTACTGGGCTGGGGCTGCGTCTGCTACACGGATATCCCGATCATTTGACGACTCAGTATTAGTATCCGGAGACTGGGTGCCGGGAGTTGATAGAGGGCAGGATGGCAAGCCAAAGGAGCAACAACGACGGGTTGGACAACTACGGAGTTGGGAGAAACGCCGGAGCTCGATGATATGAGCTAGTTCGAGTGGGATAGCTTGGCCTTGGTAGGTGAAAAAAAAATGCCAGACCCGGGGCTCCTATGGGGTACCCTATTCGGCGGGCTTATCCGCCGCGAACACCAGTGTAGCATACTGGTAATTAACCCGAGACAACAGAAATGTAATTTTTATTACAGTAATTGAACCGTAGGAATAAGCTGCCGAATACACCTTATATAGAAATACCCACACACGGACGGTGGTACATATGACACCAGTAGATCAATCAGACTGATCTACACTAATTGCTTAGTCTTGCAATATGTGGTGGGGCTATTGCAAATTTTTGGGGGTTTGTGGAAATACTTGTCACTGCCACCAAAACTCGCAGTAGGCGAAAGTACTCGCCAAATGGCCACTCCTTCCTCCACTCTATATTACGGGTACCTTCATTATTTCGGCCCTCGTCCGTGTCTCCGCAACCTCTAGGCAGCTAGACAGGACCATTGAGAAATGCAATACTGCCTTATTCAAGCCGTCACAACCAAATTTCATATTGTGATAGACGTTGCTCGGGGATTCGGGTATCGCGGCGGGAAAGCGGCGGGGGGTATTTGTGGGCAACAGGCTGGCGTACTTGGTCCTTGAGAGTTAAGGTGCAGGACACATTCAAGTTGGCATGTGGGACTCTGACGCGGTGCCCGTTCAGTGTAGTTGGGGATGCATTTACTAGCGTCGTGACTTGAGTGCTTTCTCCAGCCCATGGCTCCTCTGCCATTAGAGCTGGTGGTACCCTAGGTTGGAGTTCTTCGGTGGCCACCCACTTGCTATAGGGGTGCTTGTAGCAGAGCTTAAGAAGGACATAGGGCTCCTGCGTGATGGCTTGTCTGAGACCCTGTGAGGCGTGCCGAGGCGTCGAAAGGTACGATACATTTTTGCGAATTGCCGTTTTAATCTTCGCGATACCGAAGTAAGAAAGGCAAACCCTACGAGACACTGGCCGGGGATATGAAGTTATGTCCATGGAGTCCAATAGCATACTAATTAATTGCAATTTCCGGCGCGTTGCGTGTACCAATCCACGGAGGCATGCAGATTACAGCACTG